>ML820817.1:22216-38222 GCA_009831015.1 Picea engelmannii
TTTCATTACTGAAGAAATATGTACATGATGCTAATCATATAATTGACTGGTCTGTGATCCAGGTGGAACTGGAGGGAGAATTTCTACCAGAACCCCAATGCATATTGGACAGAAAGGAAACCCTGCTCCGGAACCGAACCATTTCACAGGTCAAGGTGCAGTGGAAACATTTTGGCCTAGATGAGGCTACATGGGAAATGGAGGATGCCATGAAACAGACATATCTGATTTTGTTTGCATCCGAACATGCATGACATGTTGAAAGATAGGACATCGAGGTTGATGTTCCTTTAAGGGGGAGGGAATTGTAACACCCTGTTTCCCCCAGTTTGTAAAAATAACTGGACTGGCCAAGAACTGTGGCAAACTCAGAAATGTGAATATGTGATGTGAATGGACCTTGCGGAAAAGGTCGATGAATGTGAATAATATTATGAATTTATATTGCAGGACTGCTGAGAGGGGATATGTTGAAAAAGAGACCACGATGGCTGCAGAAAGGCGGTGGAAGGCACCTGGAAAGGTGGCGTTAACTTCCATCGAAAATCAATACCGTATTTGGACTCCACTGGCCCGGAGAACCAAAAGCGGCTCGCTGGCCCCGAATTAAATGTCTCACAGGCTGGTAGGTGGATGGCTCCTCGGGAGTTAATGAGGGATGGGGAGGTGAACCACCCATCCGTAGAGCCGTCAGGCCTGACTAGCATGAGGGAAATCACGCCACACACAACCTTGCAGGAGGATAAGGCACGGGGGGAGAAGCGATTGGGAGCAGACGCGAGGGGAGGAAGAGAACTCTGGCTATATGCAGAGTGGGTGATAGTAAAGAGGAAGGAGAGTAACCTTCGCTCCTGGTCACTGGAAAACAGAGACGCAGTCTCACAACATCGTGGTCTCAGCTCGGGGGTGGCTAGTGGTAAATCCACTGGGAGTCGCTGAACCTACGATTGGGTTGAAACGAGCATCCCTCTCAACAGTTGCATAACCCCTGGTGTTACTTTCTGATAAGTATTTTGCCTTTGGCATTTGAAATATATGTATGTTGACATTTATGATCATAAGCTGTGAAATTGTGAATGATTTCATCATAAGAAGGTCTATATGGTGTCTTGATCAGTACTGGTAGTTGTATGTTTATATGGAAAGACTACGTATGGCTTATGTTCACATAAATTGTTATTTATATGCATATTGATATAATTCAGACTTCACGCCTGGCTCTCGGAAGAGAGATACCCTTATCTGCCTCAGATAGTACCCTGGGTAAACCTCCCCATAGAGATACCCTTCCCAAAAAGGCCCATCAAGAACATGGGAAAAGGACGTGAAGGCGCAAGGCCTTAAGAAATCCTTGATAAGTATCGAATCGATGGATGAGATCCCATCAGGAGATCAGTGGTCACTCACGACCGTCAGATCGGAAGAAGAAAATGGAGGGTTAAGCGCCTTAACCCTGAATAGGTGTTAATCGACGGAGGAGATCCCGTCAGGAAATCTTTGGTCACCCATGACTGTTAGATTGGTAGGAGAAAGTAGGAGGTTAAATGCCTTACCACTTTGTCTGTCTGTGTCTTCATGGGTAGCGAAGAGATCGGGATCGTAGATCCCCAAGGTCCATGAGAACATCTGGACCGTTGATTTTTCCACGTCTAGGAAGTAGTGGGAGAGTGCGCGACATGGGACAGATCTGAGCCATCAGATCTTAGCTAGAAAAACCCGACAGTCGTTGGATCTGTTAAGAGATGCATAAGGGTTAAGCCCTCGTGAACAAGGGCGAAAGTCCCAAGAGAGGAGTCGGTATCGGGGATTTAGAATTTAGGATTCCAGGAGTCCTGATGACAAGGGACCGAGACACTCCATGGTGAAAGTCCCAATATAGATCTAGACCGTCCTTCCGTGAAGGACATGTGGCAGAGATCGAGAGTCCATCGGTATTTCGGATACCGGGGATTCAAGTTGACAAAGGATTTGCGTCACTGGGGGTCGCAAGTCGCGAAATCGTGAAACAACGAGGATCGTTCATCTTAGGGAGGACACGTGGATGATAATTCCTTGACCCCTCTTTGCCTTTGCAAGCAATGCACGAACAGGATCCCTTCGGAGGATCCCAGGGTCTGTAATGACCGTTTGATTTAAGAAAGAGATGCAGGCATTAATGCCACGACCCCCTTTTTCCCTTGTAAGAGATGAAGGAATCGGGACCATAGACCCCATGGTCCATGGAAGTGCCTGGACTGTCCATCTATAGAGCACACGTGTCCGCTGGTAAGCACTTCAGCGTTTCGGCACCCAGGAAACAAAAGGGAAAAGAACCCTTGTCTTCGTGAGTCGCAAAATTCCGATCATGGAAGCCTCGAAATGGCGTGAGGTGTGATTAAGATTGAGAAAAGCCGGGATTTGATCGTGACCGTTGATCATCCCAAAAAGACCACGACCGTCGATCTTGGTTGAGGGTCGCTGTCGTCCATCAATGGGACACGTGGCTGCCGGTCGACGTTTCAGCATCTGGGGAACCAAAAGGCAAGAAACCTTGCCTTCGTGAGTCATGAAATCTCGATACCCAAAATCCCATGGACCGTTGGATCCACACTCCTAAGAGCCATCGATCTCTTACACGACTTTCCATATCGGAATTCAGAGATTTGAATGATGAAGAGTCTTGGAGTTTTTGCATTTCGAACTCCCGAGTACCGAAACCCCGAAAGGATCCATACCGTTGGATCAGGGGAGGCTTACGGCCGTCGATCTCCCTTTGGAGGGAAACATTGGAGACCTCAGAAGTTTCGGGGATTCGAATGGGGAAAGGTAGAATTCATATATCGCGATTCCCTGAATCGCGAAAAGCCGATAAGCTCTTGGCTGGCTTAAGCGCATGGACATAGTATAGGGTCACGTAGACAAGACCCCAAGAGAGAAACTTTCCCCTCGCTAGCCCCGTCGGGGTTCGACGTTTCACTGTTTCAAGCTTCAAGGTTTGCAGAGTTGAGAGACTCGACATTCTGGTAGCACCGAGTCGCGAAGTGCGAAAAGACGCTGTGCTGATTCAACCCATAGTCGTGAACTACAATCATATGGAGGTGAAAAAAGGAAAGAGCTAGCCTACGCTAAGCCCCGTAGGACTTCGGGGATTCTGATTGTTGAGAAATCAACGAAAAAGTTTGATTTGCGTAGTGGGTATGTGACACATGATCTCCTCTTCCTTTGCTTGATTGATTTCATTTTTCAGTCTCTCATTTCCTCTTCCTTTTCTTGATTGATTTCATTTTTCAATCTCTAGATCTCCTCTTCCTTTGCTTGACTAATTTCATTTTTCAGTCTCTTGATCTCCTCTTCCTTTTCTTTTGTTAGATAAACAATTTTTGTTTTCAATCTTTTGATCTCTTCTTATTTATTTTCTAACTGAATCTTTTGCTCGGATCTGATTTCTTCATTGTCTTTGATCTTTTCTTTTATTTCTAGGATATGCATTTGATTGCTAAGCTCATCATCTTCCTTCTTCTTTTCTTTTACTTGACTGATTTATTTCTTTAGCTTCTCGATCTCCTCTTCTTTTTCTTCTAACTGATTATCCTGCTCATATATTATCTTTTCATTGTCCTTGAGCATTTCCTTTATTTCCAAGATATGTTTTTGACTCTTTTCAAGAAATTATTTAGTGTAGTCATGAAGATAGCTATAGTATGAATCATTATGATCATAGTAGTATTCAAAGAGACTTCAATCAACCTTTTGTTTGGCCTTTGATAGTTCTTCTTCTACTTCTTCCATGAGATAAATGCTTTTTTTTTCCTCAGAAAAAAGCGTAATTTTCATTATGATAGTCAAAATTACATTTTGTAGATACACCTTCTGGTGTATTCTTGTGATATAGCATGTCTACATACGTCATATCGGGTGGTTCTTTCTTCTTCATCCTGTGGGATTTTACATAGTCATTCCAAAAAATTTGTAATGCTACAGTGTACTGAGTACAGTCCTCAGTTTGCATAGTATCCTTCATAGATTTTGTATCCAAAATCTTGTAGAATTACATTCATTTATAAAAAAGTTCTTTGTTGTTCCTATGTTTGTTCGTTTATGGACTCTGTGATCTTCCAGTGGCCCATCTCCATGTATGTGCCCTTTTTCGAAGCCCTATCTTCTCCTTTATTCCTTTCCCTGTAGACATGTTGACAGGAAAAGAAGTCAAAAAATTTCTGCAATGATTTGATGTCTTCCACAATATTGGCAAGTCTGATATTATTACATCTTTGAGTTCCATTTATCCAATTTATTGCATTTTTTGAGTCTCCAAAAACTGATAACTTTTTGCAGTATTTTTCAAGGAAAAAAACCATGAGAAGTTTGAGGCTCATTAATTCCGCATAATTATTAGTTCCATTTCCCAATTCATAATATAAAGTGAAGTAGTGTGTGTCTGAGAAGTATAGTAAGCCTCCTCCTCCACATGTGTAGTGTTCGGAAGCTCCGTCAAAAAATCCCCAAGGTGTGTATTTTTCTATGTATACTTCTTTTATTACACTGTTCTTTGTTCTTTCTTTTGAGGGAAAGGAAGAGAAAATTGACAGACTCTTTAGTGAGGTTTTCTCATGAGAAATAGTTTCCTCTTTGAAGATGGATTCATTTCTTGCTATCCATACTCCCCAAGTGATTAGTAAAGGGAGTAATCTGTAAGTTTTGTAAGAGGAGTTTTCCCACCAGTTCTTCCAGGCTTCTTCCAAGGTGTGGCCTTCCCATTGAAAAGGGAATTTCAGAGTGCATGAAACTCCTGCCTAGACCAATTTTAGATAAGTGCATTCAAGAAAGATATGTTGTGTCGTTTGTCTCTCTGTCTTGCACAGTGGGCATCTGCTTGGTCTGGCAAAATTTCTTTTTTGTAAAATATCCCAGGTTGGGGATTTATTTGAAAGCACACACCACCAAAAGAGTTTTTCCTTAGCAGGACCATTGATCTTCCAAATATTTTTCCACCGCCAAATTGGTTCATCTTCTGAGAGTTCTTGCATTAGCTATGAATAACCTTCCTTTGGAGTGTAGATACCAGACTCATTTTTGTCCTAAACCAGTTCGTCTTCTTGTTCTCTTATCCTGATTTGTGAACGAAAAAGGGCATTTCGATAATCCTCCAATTCTGCTGAATCATCAGTGTTTAAATTAAGAGTAGAGGCAGTTTTCCACCCTTGAGCCCAAAGGGTAGTGGAGGGCTGGTCAACAACTGAGTTTAAGGAGTTCAATCCTTTTTGCTTTAAAGTGGCTAGTAGCTGATCTAAGAGTAAGTGTTTTCCTTCGCTTCCTATCTAAGGATCAATTCCTAGCCTTACTCGGAGTCTGTTTCCTACCTTCCGAGCAAGACCACCTTCTATTACAGGGAAATATTTTATCACTGCCTTCCAAATCGTTGAGGCACCTCTGAGAGTTTTCTGAGTTCTTCTAATCCAATACTCCAGGGTGTCCGGTTCAATGTATTTTTTGATGACAACCTTTGTCCAGAGACTATTTGTAGAAAGAAGGTGCCAACCCCCTTTAGCAGCTAAGGGTTTGGAGAAAACATGTATATTTTTTAGGCCCCAACCGCCTAAAGATTTTGGGACTGCAATCCTTTTCCATCTTACCCAATGAGTCACATTTGTATCTTTCTTTCCACTCCACAGAAATCTGAAAGAGAGTTTTCTAGCTGCCTCCAAAGTTCCTTTTGGGATCCAAGATAGAGACATCCAAAAGACTGGGATGGCTTCCAAAATTGATTTTACTAGTACCAATCTGCCAGCTCTGGAAAGCCATTTGTGGCTTCATGAACATAACATTTTTTCTAATTTCTTTAGTATCCAAGACCAGTCCTCCTTTTTGTAATCATTTGGTTTCATAGTGAATCCTAAGTACTTGAGTCTTTCATCAATCATTTTCTCTTAAAAAGGGAAGTGAAGTTTGTATTGACTTTTTTCCATTTCTAAGAGACAAAAGGTGGTGAGAGTAGACTTTCCTTCGTTTATTATCATTCCTATAGCTTTGGAGAAGAGTTTCAGAGTGTTATTTAGATTGTCAGCTTGCCCTCTAGTTCCCACAGAGAAGACAAGGATGTCGTCTACAAAGAGAAGGTGGGTTACATGAAGAGTATTGGAAATATTGATGCCTGGAAAAGACCCAGATCATTTTTCTGTTGCTAATTCCCTGCTTAATCCTTTAGCAACAAGAAGAAACAGAAGAGGGGAAAGTGGACAACCTTGTCTTAAGCCTCTTTTAGATCTAAAAAAGTTCGTGGTTGACCCATTTATGAGGACAACGAAAGTTACAGTTGTAATACAACACATGATCCATCTGATAAATGGAATTGTAAAGCCTAAATGTGTTAAAAGCAATCGTAAATAGAACCAACTTATCCTATCATAGGCTTTGGAAAGATCGATTTTAAGAACCGCACTCTTTAGCTTCCTGGTCTTTATGCTATGTAGGGCTTCCTATGCCACTCCAATTGCTTCATGTATCTGTCTGCCCTCTAGGAATCCAAATTGTTCCAAGGAGATTTTGTCAGAAAGTACAGTCTTAAATCTTTTGGCTATGACTTTGGAGATGATCTTATAGATGCAATTGCACAGGGAGATAGGTCTGAAGTCATCCAGGGTGTCTGGGTTGTCCTTCTTTGGAATAAGGGCAATAAAAGTTGAGTTTAAACTTAAAGGCATTTGTCCAGTAAGCCTTGTCTCTTCAACTAGGCTTAGTATATCTTGTCCAATAGAATCAAAGAAGCCCAGGAAGAACTCAATTGTCCATCCATCTGGTCCTGGGCTTTTGTCCTTTTGAAAACTATTCAATATAGCCTTAAGTTATTCTAGTGTTACCTTTTCCATAAGCATTCTATTATCTTCCTCACTAGTAAAGCTCGAAAAGTACTGTACCATTTGAATCACTTCTTCAATAGTGGCCTTGTTTTCTGCTTTGTAGAGATCCTTCAGCAACAAGAAGAAACAAAAGAGGGGAAAGTGTACAGCCTTGTCTTAAGCCTCTTTCAGATCTAAAAAAGTCTATGGCTGGCCCATTTATGAGGACAGAGAAAGTTACAGTTGTAATACAACACATGATCCATATGATAAATGGAACTGTAAAGCCTAAATGTGTTAAAAACAATCGTAAATAGAGCCAACTTACCCTGTCATAGGATTTGGAAAGATCGATTTTAAGAACCGCACTCTTTAGCTTCCTGGTGTTTATGCTGTGTAGGGCTTCCTGTGCCACTCCAATTGATTCATGTATCTTCCTGCCCTCTAGGAATCCAAATTGTTCCAAGGAGATTTTGTCAGAAAGTACAGTCTTAAGTCTTCTAGCTATGACTTTGGAGATGATCTTGTAGATGCAATTGCACAGGGAGATAGGTCTGAAGTCATCCAGGGTGTCCGAGTTGTCCTTCTTTGGAATAAGGGAAATAAAATTTTAGTTTAAACTTAAAGGCATTTGTCCAGTAAGCCTTGTCTCTTCAACTAGGCTTAGTATATCTTGTCCAATAGAATCAAAGAAGCCCAGGAAGAACTCAATTGTCCATCCATCTGGTCCTGATATTTTGTCCTTTTGAAAACTATTCAATACAACCTTAAGTTCTTCTAGTGTTACCTTTTCCATAAGCATTCCATTATCTTCCTCACTAGTAAAGCTTGGAAAGTACTGTACCATTCAAATCACTTCTTCAATAGTGGCCTTGTTTTCTGCTTTGTAGAGATCCTGGAAGAACTTTTTTCCAATTTTCTCCATTCCTTCAAAGGTATGTTCCTTTTTTCCGTCTTGATACTTTAACTGCCAGATTGAGTTTATGAACCTTCTGCCTTTTGCATATGCTTGGAAGAATTTTGTGTTCTCATCTCCACTCTTCAGCCAGTTGGCTCTGCTTTTTAATCTCCATGTATCTTATTTTTCCTTTAGTAGTATGTTTCTCCTTTCTTCCAATTTTAGCAAACTTAGTTTGGCATTTGTTGTATCAAATCCTCCACCCTGATCTTCCGAAATAAGGTTTAATTTTTATTCTAGTTCCTTCAGTTCCAAATCCTCTTTTAGGAGTTTCTGATGTGCCCAGGTCTTCGTCTTCTCTTTGATAATGTGTAGTTTTTTTACAAAGTGTAGACCTTTCGTCTCATTGCTTCCTGGGTTATAGTATTTCCAATTTTCCTTAACCAACTTAAAAAAAGTTTCATCACTGAGCCAGGTTCTATTGAATTTGAAAGGACTGGGTGGCTTATCCAATCCAGTTCTTAGTTCAAGGAAAATTGGGTAATGATCCGAGATTCCCCCGTGTCCTATCCATTGCTTCAGTGGAAAGTATTTTTCAAGAAGTGTATCCTTTATCAAAAAACGATCCGGTCTTTTTGAAATGTTGTCTTCTCCCACTCTGTTGTTTCTCCAAGTTGGTTTGAATTTAACCGGCTCAATATCCAGAAGATTGTGTTCATCCATTTTTTGTGTAAAGTAGGTCGAGAGGGGGTCTGATCTCGCATGGGATCCCCAAAATTCTTTAATGCCTAAAGAGAAATTTAAGTCTCCTCATAGGATTAAGTGTTTTTCTTTTAGGAAGGACTTGTTGAAGACAGTGTCCCAGTAAGGGCCTCTGTTGTGATAGGGGCCATAGATGTTTACAATATTGAGGGGGTCTTCAAGTTCTTTTGAGAAGACTATGATCCCAAGTCTAGATTCAAAACCCCAATGGTTAAGGACTTTTATAGTGCGACAATTCCATTCAATAGCTAGTCCTCCAGATCTCCCAATAGAGTCCAAGGTAATGAAGCTCCAGTCTGGTAAAAGAAAAGAGAGTCTGTTTTCAACTTCCGCCCCTTCCCCCAAGGTTTCTTGAAGGAGAAGTACATCCAGATGTTCTGTGAGAATCATCCTTTTTAGGGTTGGTTTTTTTAGGGGACCAACCAAACCCCTATAATTGAAGGAACAACACTTCATCAAGGCCCCTTTCCCAGGGTTCTCCTTGCTCTAAGCGCCCTTTCAATAGAGACCTATTTCCCTGCTAATAAGTCAATTCTGGCTCTCTTCTGTGCTTTTGAGAAGAAATATTTACTGCCTCTGCAAGTTTTTTCTGCTGGAGTCGGGTCCGATGCTAAATCTCCTATGTGTTCTTTGTTCTGTGATCTTAAGAAGTATCTTCTTGTGGAGGTGTCTGTCGAAGAGCTAGTGGACTCATCCGAGGCAGGGGTAGGAGAAGAAGCTGGTTGTATCGGGGGAAGGAGGGAGGAAGAGGAGGTCAGGGAAAGAGCTGGGCAACGAGGGGTCAAGGAAGGAGGTGGAAAGTGGGGTTGAAGAGAAAACAAGGGAGGGAATGGGGGAAGGGATGGTCAGAGCAGCCAATCAGGAATTTTAATAGACAAATTATTTATTAAAACAGTAATAGAGGGGGAAGGGTTAGATGAGATACCCGTGAGCAAGAAGGAAGAGTCTTCTGTCTGAACTGGAACTTGCTGGATCGGGCACATGGTAGCCAACTCTGTACAGGGTTGGACCAAATCTTCGACCAAAACTTCGGTGAGGCATTCTGTTTGACAACCCTGCTCCTTTTGTAAGTAGGGATCAGGAACCGAAGAGCCAACATTCTTCTATGAATATTTATTCCTCCCATATACCATTCCTCTGGTTCTTAGAGGGAGCTTGCAATTTTTAATCAAATGTCCATACTGATGACATCTTTGACATCTGAAAGGAATGTTCTCATAGTCCAATTTTTGGGCATATGTGTAGTCTCCCCAGGTGAGATCCATCTCTTCCCCCAGACCTTCCCTAACATTCAAATTAACCAGAATTCTTGCAGCCTTCCTTTGTTTTGTTTCTTCATATGTCATATCCGCATCCAAGAAATCTCCTAAGAGATTCCCAATTTTTTTGAAGTACTCAAAAGACCATAGATGGAAAGGAAGTGCTGGTAGTCTTACCTAGACCGAGATTTTGTCAAGGCATTCTGTACTTGCGTCAAAAAGTGGATTCCATGGTTTGAGAAGCATCGGAGAGTTGTTGACACTCCAAGATTTACTTGGTACCCATTTGGAGTGTTCACTATTCTGGAAGGTGAAGGCATATCAATTCCTATTTAATTCCACTAGTTCCGGTGAGTATCCGAGCTCGGCCTACAAAACATCATGCATCCAATCTCGGATGGTTTTTACCACAAAGACCTTGCCATTCACTCTCCCAACAATTGTTTGGCTTGCCATAAGTGTGACCTGGCTGAACTCCACGTCTTCACCGAGAGCTAGGTTTCCAATTTTCCCTTTGTTCTTTAAGATTTTCCTTTTCAACCTAGGCCTTGTTTCGCTGTCTCTGACAGCTCCTTTCGAAGTATTTAAGTTCTTCTTTGTGTGTTCTTTGGTGGATAAATACTGTTCAAATCCACTATACTCATCTGGTTCCAGTCGGGCATAGATAAAACCCTTGCAAGAGGAGAAAGGGACCACACATGGTCCTGACTCAGAAGAGACCGAGGGGTCAAGACCTTCGATGGAGGGGTGACCCAGGCGGGTGAGTTCCGAAGAAGTGAGACCTCCTGTTATGGAGTTTACCCACTCTAGGTCAGTATCTTGATGCATACTTAGCGGGGGGAGAGCATAGATAGGAGTGCTTATGGGCTTGGTCACCCACGGTTCTGGAAAATCTCTGAACAACAATCCATATAGAAGAGTGGTTAGTGGGAGGAAAAATGGTTCGGCCTGGGGAGGAGCGGAAAGGAAGTCACCAGAGTTCGCCAGCTGTATGGGAGGTCCTCCATCTTCCAAGAAATATGCTACCATGACGTTTGTCATAACTGTCTCCATGCCATCAGTGAAATGCATGGTGACCAGGAGGTCTTCCATGATCGGGAGGGAAGGGGTAGACCGTCGGGGAAGGGGAGGGGGGAAGGGTCAGACCGAGAACAGGAAGGAGCAAAGTTTAACCACGGGTGAAGGAGAGGGACAAAATAAACCGCAACCACGTGCGGGAAGTTCGCTCCATAACTGCAGAGCTCCTGAGCCTTCCTTATTGCTTCACCACGAGATAAATGCTAACAAAACATTCTGTTATTTTATCTGAGTCTTCTTCTTTATTTGCAGGGCAGGATTCAATATCAACATAATTGCAATCGAAAATTTGTGGAGAGTCTTTACCTTTATTGATGGTCGAGTCTTCATATTCATCCTTGATAGTAATGTCTTTTGTGTCTTTACTTTTGATTTGATACATCTTTTATAACTTCAGCCATAAGTCTTTGGCAGATGTGCATAGTCCTATGCTTGCCTTGACTGTATATGATAATCCATTGAGAAGAATATTCAATGCCACTTCATTGTTCTTCCTTGCTCTTCTTTGGAATGTAGTCTTTGATAGATTCTTTGATGTAGTTAAATCCCAGGGCTTGCTTACTACTGAATTCCAAAATTCGGATCCTCTTGACTTCAAATACTATTTCATATTTTCTCTCCACAAAGAATAATCTGTTCCATCAAATAAGGGAGATTTAATTGCGGAGAGAGCCATCTGTCCACCCATTTCTTCAAGATCTACCTTATAGTGGTTAAAGTGTGTTTTGAAGGAACCTGCTTTGATACCAATTGTTGAACACACCACCCACACTAAGAGGGGGGGGTGTGAATTAGTGTGTGGACTATTCCTAACTTTTCTTATTCTTAGAAGTTAGCAGTTAAAACATATTTGAACAGATTAAGAACAATCAAATCATAATCATAATGGACTCAAAAGATAGCAGATGTTTATATATAATTTATATGAATATATGTGAATATAATTTTCCCAACACCAACTATTTTGTATCAGCACCAACTGAAGTAAGGAGAACCAACTCCTTCGAGAGCACCAACTCTCAAGCAAGACCCAACTTGTTGATAGAACACAATCTATCCAAATAGAGTAACCGACTCTAGTAGCAGTGATCCATTATAGAATCAACTCTATTTCATGATCAGAGGTATACCATAAACACTCATCACCGCATTTCATCTTCACTCTGAAATTCACGCCTTCTTCGCTTTGTCTTTCCTCTAATATATTCAACACCTTCTTCACTTCTACATCTCTCTTATATTCACACGGACCTCAAGTCCAGATCCGCCTCTTCACTTCACAAGCCACACTTCCTTCACCAGCGCACTTTCAAGTGAACCAATCATAGTTGTTTTTATACTTGTTTATGCTCAAAACTTGTTTAAGTTATTGAGATGACTTATGCAACAAGTTATAACTAACTTGTTCATTTACAATAAATTTTAGGACCACTGGAGATCATCAATCCGGGTCTTCAATGTTACACCTGGCATCCCCTTTCCTTTCACAAATTGATCACAGTCATGGATTGATTTCCTTCGTCTTTGTGATAACAGAGATCGATGCTTCATTCAAACCATGTTCATATGACCAATGGCGTAGAACCACAGGCTTAAAAATTTAAGCGATGCATTACATTCTGCCCTTTAAATATCTTTACCATATGACCAATGGCGTTGACTAGACGCTAGCTGAGATGAGCTCTTGAATGTTTATCGATTCAACGGTCACGATTAAATATCCCGATGATATGGATGATTGTTGGGACTTCGGGTCTTCGCCCTTCGGGTCTTTGTGACTTCCAACATTTCAAATCTCCCGAATACGATATCGCCGAACAAATTAGACGGTTCACATTATATCTCAGAACCAGATCAATGGTCAATTCAATCCTTACATCTATCCTTCATTGCTTAATCCAACGGCAAGGAATTAATCAAGCAATGAGATGGATGGCCACCTTTTACTCTGTGACTTCGTCTATTATGCTTACGCTATCCTTCAACTTTATTTTGATCAACAGTTGAGAATGAAACCGAACATCAGATCGACGATTGATATCTCCTTTGGGTCTCCGGACTTCAGAGATTTCGAGTCTCAACCCCTTCTTTCCTCCGGAGTGATAACCTACTGTGTCAGTCATAAAACCATGGAGATCGCTTGCTGTCGTTTTAACGTTTCCACTTACACTATCCTTCCACTGTAGTAGATCGATGACCGAGAATGATCCTGAAGTGATCTTAAGATCAGACGTCTCATGTCCACTTTGGGACTTCGACATTCGAGACTTCGGGACTTTGGGCAAGTGTGGTGGTAAAACTCCCAAAGTGATGTAACTTGCTTACGTCACTTCTTGACGTGTCACGAGTTGAGTAGCTGCCACGTGTCACTCTGATTCTTGATTTTCATGTACCTGAAATGCCAATTCATCTTAACACTTATCGTTCTCTGACTGTGCCACGTGTCCTTGCTGACGTAGACTATTGATGAGGTCTTTGACAATTTCTTGCTGATGTCGATGTAGATCTCCCGATGTGACACATGTTCATCTCCTTGATCTAATGGTCAAGATAGTATCCGAAGGGTATCTCAGATCAATGATTGAGAGCGACTTCAGACCTTCATCCTTCGGGACTTTGAGACTTTTAACATTCGTTCATGATAAAACTCCCGAAGCAATTCTCCCATAGTGACGTAACTTGCTTACGTCACTTGTTGACATGACATGAGCCAATTTCCTCTTGACACATGTCATCATCTGATTTTTCCATGTGTATTTTTCAACGTGGTCTGCTGACGTGGTTTGTCACATGTCTTTACTGACGTTCTTTGTTGAAGAAGTCTACTAATGTGGTCTACTACGTGTCCTTGCTGATGTGGTCTGCCACATGTCCTTGCTGATGTGTTTTTCCACACGTCCTTACTGACGTGGTCTAATGAAAAACAACCCCGATCCAACAGTCCCCGCATGTCCAAATCTGACGGTCCTTATTCATTTCAGATTTTCAGGCTTCAGGTATTTCACATATCAAACTTTCTAGAGAATAACCTCCTCCCAACTTTAGATACGAAGTAAATGTTGTTCATCGATCATGAACTTAGATCGATGGCTTGATATGTCAGCGATGCAACTCTTCTAGCTTATCCTGTCCTTCAACTTTGAAATGGTCCGACAGCTGACAAAAATTTGCATTTCAGGAATTTCAAATCTCAGACTTTCTAGAGCATAACCTCCTCACAACTTTAGACCCGAAGCGAATGTTGTTCATTGATCAAGGTCTTAGATCGATGGATCGATCTTTCTGCGATGCAAATTTTCTACCTTATCTTGTCCTTCCACTCGAAAGTGATCCGATGACTGACGGGAATTCGCATAATCGAATTCTCAATCGTTTTTCCCTGCTTATCCTGTCCTCCCACTCAAAAGTGATCCAACGGTTGTGAAGATTCTTGAAGCAGATCCACGATCAAGGATGATTGCGGAACCACAACTTGTGAGTGATTTAACTCATCACCCAAACTCCTTAATTGGAAGTTGTGTGTTGTTGGTGAGTTAACCACAATCGTTGATCTTCGAAGCTATAAGATCGGACAGTCCTGACTAATTGCGGGATTGGAACAAGCACGATGTTTAATTATCCTTTCAATCTTCGCAATTCATCCCTGTCGTAGATTTGGTGATTGTGCATTTGACGGTCACGATTTAGTTTGAATTAAACTCGTTTTTTGTTGGATCGACCGTAGTCGTAGATCTTTGAGGCTATGATATCTGATGATCCAGATAGATTGTGGGATTGTAACTAGGGAGTAGTTTAATTCTACTTCCGATCTCCGCAATTTATCCCTATCATATATTTGGCGATTGTGCATCAACAGTCACGATTTGGTCTGAGTTTCATTCGCACCATACCTACTAAGTTTCAATGCGCTATCTCTTATGAGCTTTGATTTCTGCATTTGCTAACCCTCCTGAGATTTTATCATAGGATTGTTGATCCTATCGTGATCAACAATAATAACGAATTTCTTCATATAGTTCGCTTCTTCTGATATACTGTGGAATGCCCTTTTCCTTCTGATCTTTGATCTTCATACTGTTCTCTCCTCATGTTCATTCCTCCTCCTGAGCTTGCGCTTTCGATCTCTACAATACTGTTTGACATCTTCTGCTGACTGATATACTGTTGACATCAATGACAATCTCATCTCTGGTAGTTCATCATTAAAAACAGATCATCACATCGATCTCATCTCTGGTAGTTCATCATTAACAACAGATCATCACATTGACTATTGACATCAATGACAATATGTCCAACAAGTTGAAGGTGACAAATTTTGTTTTTTGAGTCCCCCACAATGATAATATTTCAGATATTTTGGGAACAAGCTAAAGAGACTCCTTGTAACAAGGCGTAGGCTTCTTCATGGTTGTTATATTCCAAGCCAAGACTCTAAGAAAAGTTAAACTTTGTGTTTCCTCTAGGGTTGATAAGAACCCCACCTGCTCCTGCCACTCTCTTTGATTACATAGATATTAATATCTAATATCTTCATTATTTTTCATTGATAACTTAAATGACTAGGTTACTGATATATATTAATATTTGCAACTAACACAATGGATTGTAATTGAGATTAATAATTTATTATACTTCATAATATTATTAATCGATAATAATAATAATAATTGTTAAACAATATGTAATAATAACAAATTATTATTAACTATTAATAAATTATTTTCAAACTTATTTAATTTAATATTATTCAATATTTTTAATAATATTATTATTAATTAAATCATGTAATTTTTATCGACTAAAAATATTATTAATAAAATATTTCTAAGCTCTAATAAAATAAACCTAACATGTGAAAGCATCTTGAAGGATGCCAATAATTAAGAAACATTGTAAAATGCAATAACCTGTGCTTTATGGAACCTAATGTGAAGGATCATAGGGTAACTACCAAAAAAACATTAGTGGGTCCCAATAGGATGGTGGAATGTCTCCATAGAAAGACCATGAATTATATGGAGATCATCCCATAGAGGAAAGATAGAGAAAAGTGACATAATTTAATATTATATACAAATTATTTCCAACCCAAGATTTCATAACTATCTCCAACATTATTCTTACTTATCAATATACAAACTGCAAGTAAAAGAAAACATTTATTGGCTTGGGTTCAAGATCCCACATCTCCC
>ML820817.1:52839-75955 GCA_009831015.1 Picea engelmannii
CCCCCCCCCCCCCCCCCCCCCTCTTAAAAAAGAAACATTGTCCTCAAGGATAGAGATGAGGGGATTGTTGAAGGATATTTACTAGTTCCCATGTGTCATCCTTGGGTATTGTATCCTTCTACTATATCAGGACCTCTTGGATAGTGCACTGGAAGAGATGATTCTCTCTTTTGTCAAGGACAACCTTGGGATGTATCCAAATGGAACCTTCTTCATCTAGTTTTATAAGGCTATTTGGAATACAACGATTATATCCAACCACTTTTTTAAAATAGGAGACATGAAATATTGGATGATTTTTAGAGTGGATCAGAAGTTCCAATTTGTAAGCCACTGGCCCAATATGTTTGAGAACCTTATAGGGGACATAAAAATTTGGAGTAAGCTTCTAGTGTCGGTTGTCTTTGAGTGAGGTCTTCTTATAAGGATGTATACATAGGAACACCTAATCATTTTCTTCCAAATGGCGTTCAAAATGATGTTGATCAACTTGTTGCTTCATCTAATTATGATCCATTACCCAATTATCTTTGAGAGTGTGGAGATGTTTGGCCTGATCTATGAGGGTTTTTTCGACCTCCTGCACCTTAGAGACTCCAGGTAAGTATCATAGTATTGATGGGGGATTTTTTCCATAGATAGCCTCAAAGGGAGTCCTTCAAGTGGCACCATGATAAGTTGTATTGTACAACCATTATACAAGGGGTAATCACTGCACCGATTAATATTTTCATTCAAAAGTAAAGCACCTCAAATATGATTCCAAACACTTGTTGAAATATTTAGTATGACCATCGGTCCGGGGGTGTGTTGATGCGACATAATTTCCATTCAACAATAAGGGGTACTCCCCAATGCATGGTCCCAATTAGACTATGCGTCATTTGATTTAGGAGACCCATATGGATTCTAGATGAGATGCCATTACTGGGTTTGAGGGGTTATTGGATGATTGTGAATGAAATGAAAAATGCAGATGAAAACTAAGTGCAGAAATAAAAATCTATTCTACCCTATCCTAGCTAGGAGAAACTACGGTAACCAAATGAGAAACTATTAATGAAGCTAATCCTTGCAAATGAATTATTCTAGGTATCTATTAAGAAGCAACATGGTTATACAACACATGCATGAAGACAACATAACCAAATTAGTATAACTCATGAAATTACATACATAAACAACTCATCATCTCAGGACAAAGAAGACAAGAAAGATATAACAAATTTGTACTAAACATTTCAATTTGCATAAGAGCAGTCTATAAGAAAAAGGACATTCTTACAGCACATGCAAGCATCATATAGTTTGTTGAAAATATTTTACAACAAGCCAACATCCACAAGAGTTATTCTCTCTCTAAAAAAATGGCCCCGAGGGATTCTCAATATTAATTCTCAAAGTAGTTTTTTGAATATACAATGCTTGAAGAGCCATTTCAAAATGGGTCTCTTCATATACTTAAAGTAGTTTGATTAACTGATGATAGTGTCTTCTTGGATTCTTCAAGAAGCATTTACAAGTCTCTTCATCTTCCCCTTTTAAAATGTTGTTGACAGGTGTTAGAATAGGATGAAGATGATGATAGTTGAAAAAATACAAAATAGAAGGTAGTTGTGGGAAAATTCAAATTCTCTATTTTGTCTTATTCACTTGTCTTTGTCCCTCATGTAGGATTCCCAGACTTGGTGTTATCCTTTGATTGATATAACTTTTGGGTACAATATTTCTTCCATGGCAACTGTGTGGGAGGATGAGTTGTTGGAAAGAGTCTTCACGTCTTTTGTTAGATTGGCCATGAAATCTTGGATCATAGTTTGAGTCTTAGCCGTTCGGACGAGATGCTCTTCCATTAAATATATTGTCACTTTTGCAGCTGATTGAGAACTCTCTTGTATTTGATTCATTTTTTGTTAAATTTCTTCAAAGAGTTGCTCCTCTATATTGGTTTTCCCAAGATATTCAATGTGAGGTAGACACCCCTTATCTGATCCGAATCGGATCTGGTAAGAAAAATTGGTTATCGACACATGCTCTAAGATTATAAGCATAGGAAAAGTTTAAGGCTATGGACGAAGAAGGAGATCAACTTGTTGTCATGAAGGGCCCCATGCCATCACAATTGATTTCCATTTTGATAGTCAGGAAGTATACTATTGTACGTAAAGGAATAATGAGACTCTCATAATACCTTTTCCACGTGGGAGAAAAGACAAAAAAATAAATAGAAGAAGGAGAAATATACTGGAGAGAAGTTGAAGCATTGGGGATGCCTGGCCTTCTAGTTATCCTCTTTGTCAACTCAACCTTCTATATCATGTTTCCCCACAATGGGAATGAGGTTCTTTAGCTGTGAATGATGTAAAGAGGTTTCCCATATATCATTAAGGAGCATAGAAATGAACCAGATATCTTGTAACTTACACATTGTTGAATAATAAAGAGCCTAGTCGAAGTTAAAAGAATGTTTGTTTTCATGTTTGTGTTTCCAAGATAAATTCTAAGTTTTGTGTGTGTTGTCGTATTTTAATTTCGTTGTCTATGGGTGGAATTATTTGCATTGTAATTTAATGAATGGTTAATGGAGTGTATTGTAATTTAATGGTTTCCTTCATATTGTTTAACAAAGAGAACTATGTGCTAGTTATGGTTTGAGCTCGTCTTAAATGAATATGGTCCTCATGGGTTAGTAAACTAGTCCAACAACTCTTTATCCAGACTCGTACATCCATTTGGTAGTGGAAATCGATGGCCCTCCTTTTTGAGTCATTGTTATTTTTAATAAGTTGCTAAATTCGTTGTAAGAGTTGTTGGGAGTTTTTTCTCACTCACATAGTTGAATTAGCTGCTAGTTGGAGTCCCCAAGTTATCCATCGGTGGTGCCGCACATTCTCGACTTTGTCGAGAAGTTTTCCTTTTCCCATAAATAAGTTTCAAGACAAACTTTGAAAGATGGGGTTGTTTGGGCGTTCATTATCTATCCATGACACATATACGCATTTTTACAAATTCACTTGCTATCAATTTCACCTTATACATGTTTCAATGATGTTGGATGTATAACTCAATTTCTAAAACGTTTTCATTGCCAATGAGTGTTACAATTGATTTCCCCTTCTCATTAAACTAGTAATCACTTTTGGTCGACCAAAATCCACCCATACTTTGACCGGGTTTTCTTTCAGTCGACTTGGATCCCTTAGTCTACCCGACTTTGGTCAATGCAACTTACCTTCTTCTGACTCGACTTGCCTTCTTTTGACTCAATTTTTCGAATAAATTTTCCTTCTTCCTACTCAATTTTTCAACTCAAATTTTGGGTAGTTGATTTCCTCTTCACGTGGTCGACTATACTTGGTTGGTCAAGTACTTCTAGTTGTCAAAAGAGAGAATAAATTGAAGTTGAAGAAAAATATTTCATGTTGGAGAGATGGATAGGATATTATCCTTTCGCTTACAGATTAGATAGTATCAAATCAGAAGTTCAAATGCATTTAGTGAGACCTATATGGTAAGTACCTATGATGATTAAAAACAAAGTGGAAAAGAGTTGTTTCTAGGGTTGGAGAGAAGTAGAGCATCAAGAATTTCAGGGGAACATTATGAAGGAGAAGAGGAAGAATATCCCAGGGTCAGGTTGGATTGATTTGAGTAGAGTTTGGCCACATTGAAATCAATGGTTTCACAACTATTGGCAGTGAAGAGAAAGGAAATTCCATCAACATAGGCTTGTCATGAAGGCCTTAAGAAGGAAGAAAATAAGTCAAAGATAGAACGTAAGACTGAGCCTAAGATGGGAGAGTGCAACTAAAACAAGACATTGGTACCTTTTCGTGTAGAGGTGAAGGTGTAAATCAAGGCATATATTAGGGAATTGGATGCTACTAGGCTGAACCAATTGCTACAATAGATGGAAGTATACTTCAACGTGCATGAGGTAACTAGAAAACAAAAGAACGTTTTTGCATGGTTGAAGCTTGAAGGCCATGCTTTGACATAGTGGGAGAGTGATGTGGTAAGCAGAGCACTAGGAAAAGAACCACCAATGAATGATTGGGAGGTGTTCAAGGACATGATCAAGTCTCAATTTTTATCCAATAGGATATGAGGAACACCAACAAATAGTATGGCATTACTTCAAGAAAAGAAAAGGACAATCAATGCAGGAGTTCATGACAAAGTTCAAGAAGAGATAAATTTAGATGGGCGTCTCTCTCAAAAGTCCAGACATGTTAGTCCAGTATTTGGGGGCATTTTTACCTCATATTCATAGACAATTGATTTTATTTATACTAAAAAAATTGATGAGGCTAATATTCAAGCATAGTACCTTGAGGGAGACAAGTGAAAACCACAAACTACTCGCAAGCAAGTAGAACCACAAGAGAAACAGAGAAAGAAGAAAACAATAAGAAGAAGTGGAATGAGAAGAAGATCATGGAATAAACAAAAGAATAAACACCTTCCATCCAACAATGTAAATGATGTGATTGAAAGGGACACAATGAGGAGAATTATTGGAAATTGCACCCTGAAAAGTGCCCCAATTTTTTTCAGAAAAGGAAGAAGAAAGCATTGATATTCATGGATGATGAGGAATGGGTGGATATCACCTCAGGCCCAGAAGGGAATATTAATTGCACTAATATTCATAAAGAGGTGGCATTATTTGGTTGTAGGTACAAGGAGGAGAAGGCAATGACTAAAATTTGTTGCATTAAAGTCCACATGAAGTAGAACAAGGTGGATTGTTTATTCAATCTTGGTTCACAATCCAAATTGATCTCTGTGCAATTGGTTGAGAAGCTTGGGATGGAGACTCAAGATCATATGCATCCATACCCCTTGGGTTGGGTAAGGAAATATGTGGAATTGAAAGTGAGCAAGCAATGCAAATTTAAGTTTTCCATCAATCGAAAATTTACCGATGAAGTAGTTTCAAATGTGGTCCCTCTAGATATATGTGGAGTCATATTTGGAAGCCCATATTTGTACATGAGGGATACCATTTTCATAAGGAGAGTGAACCAATATAGGCTAGTCAAGGGTAGAAAAGTGTATTCCATAAATTCACACAAGGACAAAGCTAAGCTCTCTCAGATCAATGCTCATCAGGAAAGAAGAATCATGAGTAGTACAAAGAAGTTTGTCTTATTATTCCTGAGAGAAGGAAAGAAAAAAGGAGAAGGCAGAGAGTTGGAGATGAAGGAATCCTTGGAAGGATGTAGTGGTGAGAAACATCAACAACTACAACAACTGATCGAATCCTATAGGGAGGTGTTTCAAGAGCCTCAAGGATTGCCACCCAAGAGAGAGGTGGAACATGATATTCAATTGTTTCTAAAGTCACCACTGCCTAACATTGGGCTATATAGGTAGTCCATAATCAAAGTATATGAAGTAAAGAAGCAACTACAATAGTTGTTGGGGCAAGGAATCATCAGAACCAATACATCACCATGTGGTTCACCCATCATCATGGTGCCAAAGAAAGATGGAGGTTGGAGAATGTGCATTGACTATTGTGCCCTGAATAAGATCACCGTCAAGAATAGATATCATTTTCCAAATATTGATGACTTTTTGGATGAAATACAACAAGCATATTTCTTCACTAAGTTGGACCTCAAATCAGGATACCACAAAGTCAGGATCAGAGTAGAAGAGGCATGGAATACAATGTTCAAAACAATACAAGGTTTTTATGAGTGATTATTAATGGATTTTGGATTATGTAATACACCTGCATTGTTTACAAGACTAATGAATGATGTGATAGGCCCATTTATTGATTATTTTGTAATAGTATATCTGGATGACATACTAATCCTTATCAATACTTGGAAAGATCACCTCTCACATGTGACACAGGTACTAGACACCTTGAGGAAGAGTTAATTGATTTCCAACTTGCAGAAATGTGAGTTTGGAAAGACCTCCTTGATATATATTGGACACATGATTGAAGGAGGAGATTTGAGGGTAGATTCAGAGAATATGGCAGCCATCACCCAATGGCATATTCCCACCAATGTGATAGAGGTCAGGAGTTTCATGGGAGCAACTCAATATTTGAGTAAATTCATTGTAAAATTCTTCACAACAGAAAAATCATTAAATTCCATAATCACTAAAGGAAAGAGATTTCATTGGGGTAAGACACAAAAAATAGCATTTGAAGACTTGAAGAAGAAAATTAGCGATGCTCCAGTGTTAGCCATGCCAAATTTGTAGCGACCTTTTGAGATAGAGATTGATGCTAGTGGATATGCATTAGGATCATTACTCATACAAGGAGGAAGGACCATGTGCTACCATTCATATTTGTTTCATGGAGCAATGCTTGACTATCCCATGTATAATAATGAGCTCTTTTTTATTGTACAAGTGGTGAAGAAGTGGAAGCATTACCTCTTTGGAAAAGAGACTATCATACACACAGATCACTGGCCCTTTAAGTATCTACAAAGTCAAAGCAATATGTAATAGGTGAGACATTACAAGTGTTTAGGTTTCTTACAACAATTTCGTTTATTGATTAAGTACACAAAATTTGTCACGAATAGACTAGCAGACATGCTCTCTTGACCACCACTGAAAAATATTGCAACAATTGGAATGATAATGCAACTTGATCCTTTAACTTATGATATTTTGAGTGAAGATTATGAGAGAGATGAAGATTTCATAGGATTCTACAAGGAGATAAAGAAGAAGTTGGTTGTTTTCTTGGAAGGGAATTAATACCACCTCCAAGATGGGCTATTGTACAAACTGGAAAAACTATGCAGACCCTGTGATAGAAGATTTCAATTGATGAGAGAAGCACGCACTTATATGATTTCTCAGAATTTTGGCATGAAAAAGACAGTGGCGAATATGAAATGATATGTGTATTGTCCAAATATGGAGGAGAACGTGGAAAATTGTTTTAGAGGCTACATTCTTTATAGCACTAGCAAGCCAAAAAACCAAAAAAATGGCTTGTACATTCCATTGCCAGTGCCAAGCAGACCTTGGGAGAGAATCTCCATGGATTTTTTTGGGGGTTTACCTATGACTCATAGAGGCCATGACTACTTGTTCATCATGGTTGACCGATTTAGACAAATGTGTGAGCTCATTCCCTATAAGAAGAAAATATTTGGACTGTAGGAAACTGAACTATTTTTCATCCATGTCTGGGTACATTTCGGATTACCAACCTCCTTCATATATGATCAAGACAACAAGTTCTTGGGAAGATTTTGGATAGTTCTTTGGGAAAGAATGGATACCAAGTTGAAGCACTCCACATCCTTCCATCCTCAGACTGATGGTCAAACCGAGGTAGTAAACATGATGTTGGTGCAACTGTTGAGAGGTTACAATAGAAAACATTTGAAGACTTGAGATGAGAAGATAATCTACATTCAACATTATTGCAATAGAGCACTTCATTCTTCCACCAATAAGTTTCCTTTTGATACTTTTTTTTTATTATCTTCCTCCTTAACCAATTGATCTCATTTATGGACAACAGAAGGAAGAAGTAGGGATACAATGACGGCAACGCAGCCCCTTCACCACCCGCAGGTCAGAAGGTCCACGTGCACACACAGGATCTTCTCCTTCCTTGGGCCGAAGAACACTAACTGGTCCTTCTATTTCCCTATCGGGAAACCTACCCCACAGATCTCTTCACGTGATCCCCCTTTCTTATTTATCGGGGAATCAGAACTCGCGACTTCGCAAGTCCAATGGTCGAGCGCTGCACTCTCGAATCCCCGAGACCTGATACCTCAGTCAACACTGACCCTTCTCTTTACCCTGTCGGAACTTTTCCTATCGCGATTTCGGTATTCGCAATACCAAGCAACTCGTCTTACCGGCTCCCGATACCCGATACACCGAAACTTTGATGCACACGTGCGAGTTGACTTTTCCACTTCCCGTCACTTCTATCGGGATTTCGGGGTTCGCGAGATCGCGAATCCTGATGTCAATGGGTTCAGGAATTTACTTTTCCTGAACTCTGATACGGTGTGCCACCTGTCCTCCACTCGCCGATTCCGTTGTGGCCCACACATTGTCCTTTGACTGTCGGGATATCGCGTATCGCGATATCGCGATTCCTGTTGCAACAATTTGGAGCCTCGACTCACGAAACCCCGATCCATGATATGCGTGTGAATCCAACGACCCTTGTGGTCTTGATCAACGGCTCCACACCTCCTGAACTTGAAACCTTCAGAGGATATGACGTCGTATCTCCCTTGCACCCCTGCAATATCTAACGGCCCTCAGAACTTCGCGAAATCTCCTAGGAGAATTTCGACTGTTCGTCCCTTCTTTGATGATCCCTATAAATGACTAAGTGGTCCTCCGCGGAACTTGTCCACCTGCAGCGCAAAACTTATGATGCCTGCTCAAATACTTCCCGCACAACTTCTCTTCAGCGGTCCTTCAACAAATTCGAAGGCTCTATCCTTCCTGAGCTTTTCCCACGACTTTCAAGTCCTTTAGGAAAACTCTTGCATGCACTCATTGCGGCAAACCTTCAACAACGTCTAAGTGTTGAATTCCCTCGACTCTGCGCACCCCTGTAGCAGCAGTCTTTCAGCTCTTTGCTCAGGTTCTCAACCCTGAGACTTTTTACCCAACCTGAGCACTCCTTGCACGACCCTGTGCCCGACTGTCCCTTTGAGGAAATGAGAAAAAAAACTACCTCTATCTGAACCCTCTGTCAACGCACTCCTTGTGGACACTTCAACTGCACTCCTTGCAGGAATTCTCTGGCTCAAATAGAGAAACAATTGAAACTCATTCCATCTCCCTCTCAGACTTCAATTCATACATGAAATCACATACACAACATATAAAAGCAAATGTATAACAGGAAGCAAATGTCCATGAGCCTATCATTCAGCACCAATACACAGAGAACAACACCAACCATGAATTTGAATCAAATTTTTCTATTAATTCAAATGTTTGTACATGGGTGTTTTTACACAGCTCTCTGCTTCTTCTTGCTCCAAAATGCTTATGAATTCTCATGCTCAGGCTCCTGTTACAATGATACAATGAGGGTGTCTATATTTGTTTTCCCTTCAGCTAGTAAACTGTCTAGTCTAGAATTAAAATCCTATCTACCTGCATTAACTATTTTAAATGTCGTCTATCTACTAAGGACGAGAGCGAATCGCTCAAGGTCCAATACAATATACAAAGTGCGCCTCATTAAATCTCCTCATTAATGTTTGCACAACAGTTTCAAGGTGGTTTCAAAAACGTTTGTGCTGGCTTGTCCAGCTGTCCTCCACTTCCGCGCTGGCTCGCTTGATGTGTGAGATGCTCCTGCATCATACAAGGAGAAGAACAAGAGGAAAGTACATTTGTGGAAAACATTATGCATATACATCTACGGGTTCAAGAGCATCTCAAGAAGAGATAACAGTTGTACAAAGCCATGCATGATCAACATAGAGAGAATCATAAATTTTGTGTTGGAGACAAGGTGTAGCTCCATCTCTGTAAGGAATGAGTGAAAGGAGAAACAAAGAAACCCAATCCCCTTAGACATGGACCATTTGAGATCATTGAATAAGTGAATGAGAATTCCTTAAGGATGAAACTTCCACTTTACATGCAAATAGGCTCAGTTGTGAACGTGGAAAATTCGAAGTTGTTCAAACCATCCATCTTGGATGAGGAGGAAGAACACCAGCTTATTCTAACTGTTGAATACCTTGCACCTCATGGACTTGAGGAGTTGAAGGAATACATAGTTCTACAGAACAAGGAGAGGATGACTCGTAGATGACAACAAAAAATGTGGTATATTGGTGTCAAGGGATAGACTGCAAGGAAATTGAAGTGGTATGAGAGGAACCAGATTGCAAGAAAGTTCCCTCATCTATCCTTGATATCTTTTGGGGACCAAAATCCTCCCAATGGGGAGGTGTGATCTGAATCGAATCCGACAAGAACAATTGGGTATTGGAACATGACTAAATATGATCAACACAGACAAAGTTTAAGGCTATATTGGATGGAGAAGGAGATAGACTTGTTGGTGTGAAGGGCCCCATGCCATTATGAAAAAAATAAAGAGAAGAAGGAGAAACAAACTAGAGAGAATTTGAAGCATTGGGGATGCCTGACCTTCCAACTATCCTCCTAGTCGACTCAGTCTTCTATATAATGTTTCCCCATAATGAGAAAGGGGTTCTTTGGATGTTAATGATGTAAAGAGGTTGACTAGATGTCATTGACCATAGAAATGAACCAGAGAGCATGTAACTTACCCATTGTTGAATAACAAAGAGCCCGAATGAAGCCAAAATAATGTTGGTTTTCCCGTTTGGGTTTCCATGCTAAATTATGAGTTTTGTGTGTGTTTTCATATTTGAATTTTTTTGTCTATGGGTGGAATTATTTGCATTGTAATTTAATGAATGGTTAATGGAGTGTGTTAGCACTAAGACTCATTCTCCGACTGCAAGAGGATAAGCCCAGTACCCATAAAAAAAAAGGTAAATGGATTAAAATGGTTTGAGTAGGTGGATCAGTGAGACTGCAGGGAGAGGAAAATATAACATAAGTAACTACAGATAAGTTCAGGACCATTGGGCTATGGAGTCATAAGTATCATGAATAATGAAGGAATTTAAACTTCCTATCAGAAAAAAGGATTTATGTGGTGATGAGGAGAAAGAAGATAGAAAACGTTTGAGTGATGAACCATGAAATATGGGAAAGATGAAAATAGATCCTCTACCACCTCAGGAATCCATAGATCAGAGAGATGATACATCCATACAATAAGAATAACAAAAAATATCTGATGAACCATGAAATATGGGTATGATGACAACAGATCCTCCATCGCCTCAGGAATCCATAAATTAGAGAGATTACATCTAGACAAGAAGAGAAACATAAAATATCTGATGAACCATGAAAGATGGGCATGATGACAACATATCCTCCATCACCTCAGGAATCCATAAATCAGAGAGATTACATCCAGAAAAGAAGAAAAACAAAAAATGTATGAGCGATGAACCATGAAAGATGGGCAAGATGACAACAGATCCTCTACCGCCTCAGGAACCCATAGATCAGAGAGATTACATCCAGACAAGGAAAGTAGAAAAACATGTAAACTAAGAAGACAGTCTGATAAAAACAACTCAAAGGAATCTTCAATAACAAAATATTTACAATCCAAGCCCTCAGGCATACAAACTGAAAAAATACAGATCCCTGCTCCTAAAACTCTCTCGGCTCTCCAGCCTCTGAAAACACCCCCCTCCTTTACAAAATATAAACTGATCTATTTATATCAGATCAGTCCACAACTACCAGGAGTGTGATCTGGCCATCCCATTCAAAGCTTTATGTCTGTGGATCCTTCTATCAGACTATGCGTGTATCCTTATGTCAGACGCGAGATTAGATCAGCATGAGCCTGGAGAAAAAAACCATCCATAGGGGTACCTCGGGCTGACAGTTCTGTCTCCGCGACCATACCCTCCATGCCTTCTATTTATAGAGTGAGTCAAGGTTTCAACCACCACTCCTTTTTCATTAACTATTTTTTTTCTCGGGTTCGCAACGAGGCTTAATCCCTAGGGGGAGACCACATGTTGCTCTTGGATTTGTCATTTTATACGCACGTGAATACAGGGCCATTGAAGGAAGTTTGTACCCACACCACTTTTGAGCCCGCAATTCACCACCTTTTGCCACGTAGGTATTTTACTATACCACGGTTTCGATTACGAGACCGCTCAAGGATTTTAACGCGCGAGAAAGTTGTGTCCCCATAATGAAGCGTGTTCATTGATCTAGCCGCATTCCGTGATCTCGGAAGCCTTGCCAATTTAGTGCCCCTGCTAAATTTTATCCACTTTCCAACTTTAGGATCATTCTAAACGCGCTTGGAGATGGCACTAATTTTGGCGTTGAACAAGAACACTTCCCAGAGGATGATCTGACGTGGTGACCTGATGTCACTATGCCGATGTGTCATGAAAAGAGAGGTGACACATGTCAGCGCCAGATGGATTCCATGTGTTATGATATATGAGAGCACCACATGTATAAACTGATTATTTCCACGTACTTTGGCACCTAGAGCTTGGGGGCGGTCTGCATGTAGAGCTGGAGCTACGAAGTGAATGACAATCGTCGATCTGAGGAGGACACGCAGCACGGATCTGTGGACTACGAGAGAAACTATTTCGAAGGAAAATGGGAGTGGGGAGGCTAAAACTCCTGAATCCTGAAGTCCCAAAGTAAACTACCACCGATAGATTTGGAAGGACATGCGACAATGATCGGTGGACTTTGGGAGAAAACACTCCGGATGAAATCAGGAGTGGAGATGTCGAAACTCCCGAAGTCCGAAGTCCCAAAGTAAATTGTGATCATTCGTTGGATGAGGATGCGTGGTGCTTGATCTTCAACTTTGGGGCTTCTTCCTAGCCAGTAATCCTCATGCAATTTTGACATGTCGAATACACGCGAGCCGTTGATCTGAACTGCTCCTAGGATCTCCGTCGTTGGAAAAATAAACTTGCCCGCTGCTTGTATTTCAAGCCTGAAATGGGTTGCTTTGAATGTTGTGTTTGGACGTTTCAATGAAAACCATGGAATCGGTCGTCTTGCGACCCTTTGACAGCTATATGTGATAACATTTGGCTCCACAGGGGATGACATTCTCCCTGCAAGCTGCCAAGAATGCACAGTTCCAGTGCCTTAGCTGATGGGTTGTCAAGTTGAGCTCAATTTTTTTTTGTTGAAGACAACAAGATGATATGTACACTATTCTACTAAAAGAAAACAAACACATGCTCTCCAGAAGGATCTTATTTATGTACAATCCTAGACTAACTGATTTTTTACAATGTGTTAGGTGAAAGCAAACTTCCACCATAGCCACCCAGACTGTTTGATAATATAGTTTTTCTTTTCACTGCAAATGATCCACAAGGGGTAAGGGAAGTATGTCAACAGAATGAAAGCATGCTTTGGAACACTGGAAATACCCCCAAATGATGATAAGATGAATAATTTTGTAGGCTCCAATGCTTTTGGAAAACTTAACTCTATATATAACCCTACAAGGTCATAAAATCTATAACAATGTGCACTAAACTGGTAAAAAATTACCTCCTTTATTTCATCATTTCTCACCTATTGTTTGATGTTCTCAAAGTGTATAGGTGGATAAAGGATGGATGCATGTTGGCTAATCCCAAGTGATATTTACTCATTTACGAGTGCTGGAAATGAGATAAGTTGCACATTTAGCTCTTCCTTTTCTCCTTCATGTCCCTCCCAATGATCAGGTTCATAATTATCATATACAAGAACCATGGTACAAGGTTCCAAAGAAGCCATGAAAAAGATCCTCTCTTCATCATCTTCACTAGGATATTCATAAAAAAATAGTTGTTTTTGGTCAACATTTGAAACAACTTCTTCATAATAAGGAGGGATGCCAAAACCATCTACTTCAAGGATAGGAATATCCTCTGCATTTTCTCCATAAGAGCAGCAAACAACATCTACCTTCAATTCTGAAAAGCTAGGAAAAAACATAGATAAATCTTCCCTAGTTATTTTAACTAGCTTATCATCTATCTCATCTTCGCAGTCAGGAGAAATATCTACTGCAAAATACACTTGCTCTTCATCATAATAATATTTAAAAGAAAGATGTTGATCTTCATGAATATTTAAAACAACAGATACATCTGATATGATGCCAGACATTTCTATGTTATTGTTAACACAATGAATATCATTCAACACCTCTTGATCTTTATGATAAATGTTTTCTTCCACAATAAATGCTTCATCATAAATCGAGATTTCATGACTAGAAAAATCTTTATGGAGCAAAGAAAACTCATTACAACATCCCTCAAAAAGACATTCAGCTAGAAAATATTCTTTACAAAAGGAATTGAAAGCTGCATGAAAGTCTGTCAAAGAGATGATAATTGCAATTGGGAGAAATCTACACCAATCAAGATCAATCCCCTCTAATGAATACCTGAAAACATTTATCTGAACATCTTTGTGCACGATACGAAGCTAATGAATAAAATCATGAGAATCCAGCAAGTGTTCATCTGGTTCCTCCCACTCTTCTCCTTGAAATTTAGGAAGGCTACTTTCCCATTCATATCTACTAGGCACTAGATTAGGGAAACCAACTATCTTTGAAAAATGGCATAAATCATACCTCTGAGCTAAAATCTTATCCATTTCAAACTAGTGGAGTCACCAATAGATTTTCAAACAATGGAGTCGCCATGGTGAAATATGAGCAGTTAGAAAAATGAGTCCAGCTTCAGTTCACCATCTAAAACTGGATCTTTTCGTTGTCGTTCTCCCAGGGAAGATATCTTCACTTTCGTCCCCGACAGTGACGCCATTAATGTTAGCACTGAGAGTCACCCTCCGTCTGCAAGAGGATAAGCCCAATACCCATAAAAAAAAAGGTAAATGGATTAAAATGGTTTGAGTAGGTGGATCAATGAGACTGCAGGGAGAGGAAACTATAATTGAAGTAACTACAGATCTATTTGGGACCATTGGGATATGGATTCATAAGTATCGTGAATAATGAAGGCATTTAAACTGCCTATCAGACAAAAGGATTTATGTGGTGATGAGGATAAAGAAGATAGAAAATGTCTGAGTGATGAACCATGAAAGATGGGAAAGATGACAACAGATCCTCTACCACCTCAATAATCCATATATCAGAGAGATGCTACATCCAGACAAGAAGGATAACAAAAAATATCTGATGAACCATGAAATATGGGCATGATAACAACATATCCTCCATTGCCTCAGGAATCCATAAATAAGAAAGATTACATCCAGACAAGAAGAGAAACACAAAATATATGATGAACCATGAAAAATGGGCATGATGACAACAGATCCTCCATCGCCTCAGGAATCCATAAATCAGAGAGATTACATCCATACAAGAAGAAAAAAAAAATGTTTGAGCGATGAACCATGAAAGATGGGCAAGATGACAACAGATCCTCTATCGCCTCAAGAATCCATAGATCAGAGAGATTACATCCAGACAAGGAAAACATAAAATCATGTAAGCTAAGAAGACAATCTGATAAAAACAACTCAAAGGAATCTTCAATAACACAATATTTACAATCCAAGCCCTCAGGAATACAAACTGAAAAAATATAGAGCCCTGCTCCTAAAACTCTCTCGGCTCTCCAGCCTCTGAAAATTGTTGGCATATTTTATAGGAAGAGTGTGCTTGTCATTGATGGAAAGAACAACAACGATGATAGAAAATAGGAAAATCATAAGCTCAGGAGGAGGAGTGAATAGTAAGCAAAGATCAAATATTGGAATAAAAAATGTAAGCTCAGGAGGAGGAGCGAACAGTATGCAGAGATCAAATCTCGGAAGGAAAAGCGCAAGCTAAGGGTGAGAAGCCTCAGCAGCCGTCCGATCAAGAAATTGATAGTGTTGATTGTCTCATATAAAGGATGTCGGTCATATGAGTGACCATGGGCTTGAAGAATGTTGGAGGATTGTGACCGTTGGATGCGCAATCACCAGATCAACGGGAGGGATGAATTGCGGGGAGCGAAAGAAGAATTAAACAACCCGCTAGTTATAATCCTGCAATTGGTCTAGATCATTAGATCTCATAGACTCGAATATCGATGACTGTGGTTTATTCAAAAAACAATCAGTTTAAGTTAGATCAAGTCGTGACCGTCGCATGAAAAATCGCCAGAACAATGACATGGATAGATTGTGGAGATTGGAAGGAGAATTAAACGACTCGCTAGTTCCAATGCCGCAATTAGTCTAGATCGTCAGATCTCATAGACTCAGATATCGACGACTGTGGTTGATCCAACAAGCGATCAAATTAAGTCGAATTGAGTTGTGACTGTTGGATGTGCAATCTCCAAATAAACAATAGGGATAGATTGCGGAGATCGGAAGGATAATTAAATATCACGCTAGTTCCAATCCTGCAATTAGTCAGTACCGTCAGATCTTATAGCCTTGAAGATCGACGATTTTGGTTGACTCACCAATGACGCACAACTTCAAATTGCGAAGTTTTGGTGACGATTTAAATCACTCACAATTTATGGTTCTGCAATCATCCTTGATCGTTGATCTGCTTCGAGTGTCTTCACGACCGTTGGATCACATTTTAGTGTAAGGACAGGATAAGTTGAAAGGGTTGAGAATTTGATTACCTGAATTCTTGTCAGTCGTCGGATCATTTCGAGTGGAAGGATAGGATAAGCTAGAAGAGTTGCATCGTAGACAGATCGAGCCATCAATCTAGGATCATAATCGATGAACAACATTTAGTTCGGGTATAAATATGCGAGGAGGTTAAGCTTCAAAAGAATCTCAATTCAGATTTTTCAGTTTGAGATTTGAAAAACCTGAAGCCCGGAGAGCCGAAAATCCGAAATGAATAAGGACCATCGGATCTGGAGAACATATGATGATCGTTAGATCAAGGAGATGTACATCGGTAGATTACGTTAGAAAACCTCATCCGCAAGGACATGTGGTAGACCACGTCAGCAAAGGACATATGGGAGACCACGTCAGCAAGGACAAGAGTCGTCAGATCTGAAATATCACTTCGGGTGTATTCTCAACCGTTGATCATAGTACAGTGGAAGGATAGTGTAAGTTTGAAAAGTTGAAATCCTGAAGTTCTGAAGGGTGAAGTTCCGACAATCATCCATCTCAATGTTTGATTAAGTCCTAGCTGTCAGATTGAACAATGAAAGGATGAGTGTAACGATGAAATCTGACCATTGATTTGTTTCAGTGAAATAAACTGTCTGATCTGATTCGAAGGTTTGAAAAGTTGAAAACCCGAAGTTCTGAAGGGAAAATTTCCATCAGTCGTCCATCTTATCATAAGATTGAATTGTGACCGTTGAATTGATAAGGGCTCAAGCGCTCGTTAAGCCTAGCGTCTAGTCACTGTCGTTGGTCATGTGATATAAGAGATTTAAATAAAATATAATCCAACGACACTGATCAAACCGAATCTGATCGAAGGGTTGTTGTTTCATCTCGTGATTTCTTGATAAGTTGGGATTCAGTTACACTAACTGAATCATTGTTCTTGAGCAGTTGAATTATTGTTCCTGTGCATTGTAATCATGGCTCTTGAGCATTTTGAGATTCTCGACATTGAGCATTGGAGATGTCGATTGTAACTGATGATGAGAACATGAATAAAAGAAATATGTTGAGATAGAGGAAGGTTGTTGTTTCTTTGTAAAGAAAGTTTAACTGTATGTAATGAAGAATACAACATGAACAGAGTGAGAAAGTGCAGAAGGGAGGCATAGCGCATAGAATGGACATGGCGCACAGAGCATAAAGTGTAAGAAGATGCGAACAGAAAGACATTGATGCAAGAAGAGAAAAACAGTGTAGTAGAACAGTGATGAGACTGGTAAGTCATTGATAAATGTTGTATCACTGTAATAAATTTCAGCAAGCAAAGATTTATATCTCAGGGTGGTAGAGTGGTGCTAGGGAGGGATTTTTTCATCAGAGTTTCATGTGGGTGCTTGAACACAGGAAGTTGTAGCTTCCATCTGGTTGCAGCCAGAAAAACCAGGGTGGTAGGGTGGTGCAAGGGAGAACCATTGTTCTCTATTATACATATTGGTTCCTGTGTGACTGGAAGTTGGTGCTTCCATCGAGTTGGTGCTGGAACACTCAAGGAGTTGGTGCTTCCTTCTAGTGGGTGCTAGAGAAACCAGAGAGTTGGTGCTCTCAGCAAGTTGCATATTGTAAAACAGAAGTGGTAGCCTCACAAAGAGTGGGTGCTCATAAGAATGATAATGTACAGAAAATAAAGACCACTTATCATATTAAGAAGAAGAGGGTTTCTCCCTTTATGGATTTCCTTAGGAATATATGTCTCTGTATACTTCATGTGTGTGATTGATGTTGAATACTCTATTTCTTACTTCCCTGAATTATTGTGATCATCATTAAGTGTTTTGTAATGAGTTTAAAATGGGTATAATTTTTTAAGCAAAGTAACAACTAATTCACCCTCCCCCTCTCAATTGTCTAACAATTGGTATCAGAGCGGGTTCCTTTTATCTAAGGGTAGATCCTAGAGCTTAAACATGACTACCCATGAAGGAACTTCAACCAATAAGTCCCCCCTGTTGAATGGAACAAAATTTTCCTTTTGGAAAGTTAGGATGAGAACCTACATAATGGCTTTAGGTGCAGATGTATGGGATGTGGTAGAGACTAGTTATGTAAAGCCAGTTGTACTAGCTTCTAAGGATGACAAGCTATAATTCAGCTTCAATGCTAAGGCTATAAATTATATTCTGAGTGGGCTTGCAGAAGAAGAATTTGTAAAAGTTATGCACTTAGAATCTGCCAAAGAAATGTGGGACAAACTCATTAGCAGTTATGAAGGTAATGAGAAGGTAAAGGGTGCCAAGCTTCAAACCTACAGATTACAGTTTGAATAGCTAAAGATGAAAGAGGATGAAACTATTGGGAAGTACTTTATGAGAGTTGAAGAACTAGTAAATGCAATGAAAGGACTTGGTGAAAAAATTGAGGAAGCCTCTTTAGTTCAAAAAATTTTGAGATCTTTGCCAAATAGGTTCAACCTACAGGTCTCTGCTATAGAAGAACTTAATGATCTAAATGTTTTTCCTATTGACCAACTCCTAGGAACTCTAACTGCTTATGAAATGAGGATAGGTAAAGATAAACCCACCTTTATATATGCATCATTTAAAGAAGATAAGAATGAGGATTCTGAGCCTGATGAAATTGAAGCAAAATTTGTGAGAAGACTAAAGAAAGGATCAGGCAAGTACCAAGGCAAGTTGCCCTTCAAATGTTTTAACTGTGAAAAGATATGTCACTTTGCATCTAAGTGTCCACACAAGAATAAGGACCAGAACGCTGAAGGTGAAGAGAAGTACAAATCCAATAGATTTGATAAAAAGAAAAGTTTATGTGTAAACAATGACGACTCTTCAGGAGACACAGATAATGATTTTGTTTGTGAATATAAGGTTAATGAATTTATGCTTATGGACAATGAGGATTATGATAATAAAAGCACAGGAAGTGATGTTAATGATGAAGAATCTGTGGTTGAGTTGGAAAGAGAACTGATCAGTGCTCTAGAATAAATTGATAGAATTAGATTTAAGAAGAAAAAGCAAAAACAATTGTTGATACAGTTCGAGAAAGACAATAAAAAACCTGATGAATACTTTTCGCTACTAAAAGTGGAATTAGAAGAGGCAAAGAAAATAGAGGACATTCTAAAACAACATTTATCATAGAAATGTGAAGCCTTGGAAGAAGAGGTAGTAAGAACCAGAAAATAGATGGATAAGTTTAAAGCATTGTATCTCCAAAATCTTCCAAGAATTAAAGCCTCAGAAAAATTAAATGACATTCTAAGCAAACATAGATCTCCTTTATTGAAGACTGGTTTAGGCTATGTAAGTGGTTCAAGCAGCAAACAACCAAAAAGAAAAGAGTCAGTAAAGATGATCAAGTTCCAAGTCAGCATACAATCAGACCATGTGATTACTCTGCCACCAAGAGCCAATAAAGACAACATGATCCCTGATAAAAAACAAAGATATCAGAAGCTGGAGAAACAAATTCCAAGAATAAGGCCATCCTTCAGGTACCAAAATTTCTTCCATGGTTACTGTTTTGTTGCTCTAATTTTGGTCATGAGATTGCAAATTGTCAAATTAAGTTTAGAGACATGCAATTGAGGAGATCAAAAAATAAACAATCTTTGCAACATAGAACTAAACAATCAATGAGTAGATAAAGTTGCACCAATCACTTTGACCTATTGAACAATGAGCTCGAATGCTATAATTGTCATAACTTCGGCCACAAAGCTGAAAACTACCATATGAAGAATTACAAAGAAGATCCAAGTATAAAACCCTTAGCTAGAAATGCCAGCACATGGAAAAAGAAAGATAGTGAAAAATGTGGTCTAGTACTTTCATCTCAAAAACAAAAAGACCCTTGGTATATAGACAGTGGATGGTCCAAGCACATGAATGGAGACAAGGATAATTTTAAGCCTATAAGTAAAATCAAAACAGGAAATGTGACATTTGGAAATGATGAACCAGGTAAAATCAAGGGTAAAGGGATGGTGATTTTGAGTAATGGTAAAGGAAAATCCCAGGATGTTTTGCTTGTAGATGGGTTGAAACATAATTTTCTCAGTGTAATTCAAATGTGTGACACAGGATGTGAAGTAGTGTTCACTTCCAAATATTGTAAGATAAAGTCTATAAACTCGGGACAAGTGGTGGCTAAAGGCATAAGGACAGAGAATAATGTGTATGTGCTGAATGAAGATAGAGAAGAGTGTCATATAAGAAAACATGATGAAAGTTAGTTATGGCATAGGAGACTTGGACATCTAAACTTTGACCACTTAATCAAGCTCAAAAATATTGAGGAAGTAAAATATCTTCCAAGAATATCAAATCCACAAGATTCTGTGTGTAAACCTTGCAAAGTAGGAAAGCTAACCAAGACATAGTTTAAATCGAAGAGCTCTACTTCAATAAAGAAACCACTCCAATTAGTTCATATGGATTTATGTGGACCATCAAGATAGGAAGGCACAGGGAAAGAAAAATACTTCATGCTAATCATTGATGATTACTCCAGACTCACTTGGGTTGCTTTTCTCAAAGAAAAAGCTGAAGCATTTGAGAAATTTGAAATATTTAAGGATTTAACTGAGAATCAAATAGGCAATAGGTTAAAGGCAGTAAGATCAAACAGAGGAGGAGACTTTATGTAAAGTAATTGCAAGGAATTCTCTGATAAACATGGGATCAAGAGATAATACACAATCCCAATAAATCCACAACAAAATGGAGTAGTTGAGAGGCAAAACAAAACAGTTCAACAAATGGCCAGGTCAATGATGAATGAGAAGAAAATTGGTCAAATCTACTGGGTAGAAGCAACACACACAACAATCCATATTCTTAACAAATCCCACCTCAGACCAAACAATGACAAGACACCTTATGAACTGTGGTATGGAAGACCCGCTTCAATCAAACACTTCAAAGTCTTTGGGAGTAAGTGCTACATAAAGAACAATAATGAAAACCTTGGCAAGTATGATGATAGGGCTGATGAAGGCATCGTCTTAGGATATGCTACCAATAGTAAAGGATATAGATGCTTTAATAAACGATTGTCTAAATTAGTTGATTGCATTGATTTAAGGGTTGATGAAGGAGTCCAAGTAAGAGAGGTGATAAATATTGAGTCTGCTATAGAGGACACAACTGAAGATGAAGATGAACAGGTCCAAGAATCAGAAGGAAATACTCTGCAGGACTCAAACCAGGAGATCAAGACAAAGAAACCCTCCAAAGTTATTAGGAAGAATCATCCTGAACATCAGATAGTTGGTCATCTAAACCAAGGAGTTCAGACAAGAAATCAGTTGAATAATGTCTCAGGACAATATCAGATTGCCTTTTTGTCTTTGCTTGAACCTAAAGACTTTAATAAAGCCATCAAAGATGACCATTGGGTTAAATCCATGAAAGATGAACTTGACCAGATTGAGAAAAACAATACTTGGGAGATGGTTCCTAGACCTGAAGGTAAAAATTTCATAGGTTCCAAATGGGTCTTTAAGAATAAATTTAATAAGAAGGGACAAGTTGTCAAGAACAAAGCAAGATTGGTATGTAAGGGCTATACACAGATTGAAGGACAAGATTTTGATGAAACCTTTTCACTAGTCGCAAGATTGGAAGCCATCAGAATGTTTCTTGCCTATGCATGTCATAAGAACTTTAAAGTATATCAGATGGATGTTAAGTCAACATTTCTTAATGGAGATCTAGAAGAAGAAGTATATATGGAACAACCTGAAGGATTTTCACTCACAGATAATCTTGACTATGTTTGTAAGTTGAAAAATGCATTATATGGATTGAAATAGGCACCATGAGCCTGGTATTATATATTGGACAAATTTCTACAGGACAAAGGGTTCAAGAAAGGTACTATTGACAGTAATATATACATTAAGTCTGAAGGTGATGATTTATTAGTTGTTTTGGTTTATGTAGATGCCATTATTTTTGGATGCACTAATGGCCCTTCAGTTCAGTGGTTTTCTAATTCAATGTAGACTGAGTTTGAAATGTCCATGATAGGAGAACTGCCATATTTTCTTGGTTTACAAATCAATCATGGTTCTATAGGGATATTTATCTCTCAAGAAAAGTATTTGAAAGAGATGTTAAAGAGGTTTTAGATGGAAGATTATACATATGTGAGCACACCTATGGTGGTTGGTTGCAAGCTCAGTAAAGATGATATTTCACCTGATGTTGATCAAAGAACATATCGATCAATGATAGGCAGTCTTTTGTACATCACAACATCATGTCTTGATATAATGCAAGCTGTTGGAATGGGAGGTCGTTATCAGTCTTCTCCTAAGAAAATTCATTTAGTAGCTGTCAAAAGGATATTCAAATATTTGAAGGGTAAAATGACTTATGGTCTCTGGTATCCTAGAAATCAGAATTTTCAATTAACTACATATTCAAATGTTGATTGGGCAAATTGTTTGGATGAGAGAAAGAGCACCAGTGGAGGTGCATTCTTCTTAGGTGATTCGCTAGTATCATGGCTTAGTAAGAAGTAGGGATCTATTTCATTATCAACTATAGAGGCAGAATACATTGTTTCTACTACTTGTTGCACTCAGATATTATGGATGGTACAAAATATTGCAGATTTGAAGGTAACTTATATTGTTCCAATTCCACTTCACTGTGATAACATCAGTGCAATTAGTGTCTCCAAGAATCCTGTTCTACATGAAAAGACTAAGCATATACCAATAAAATATCATTTTCTCGAAGAGTAGGTTACAAACAAAGTTGTTCAGCTGAATTATATTCCTTCCACATAATAGATAGTTGATATATTCACTAAACTGCTTGCAAGAGCTCAGTTTGAGTATCTATGCCAGAAGTTGGGCGTGACC
>ML820818.1:47040-57087 GCA_009831015.1 Picea engelmannii
ATATATATATATATATATATATATATATATATATATATATATATATAATAATAATAATTTCTGAAATATTTGTAAATAAAATTAAGTTTTTTACATTTATTTTTATCAATTATCATGACAATTATATATTATTAAAAAAAAAAACTTTCATATATTTTAGTTCTATATATAAAATTAAGAAAATCAAACTCTTTATATGTATTTTTGATAACTATTAATTAAATTACCATTATAATTAACATATGTCAATTGGGTCTAGTTTGGGTGGTTGGAAGGAATGATTTTTATCCTTTCCATGAAGGGTAGGATTGGAGGGAGCAACTTTGAAAGGAAGCTTGGAATACATTAATAAAAAAGGAAAAACTCCCTCGATAGCATATTCAGTGATGACAAGAGGTCGAACATGTAACAACAAGCAACCATTTTTTATAATGTTTTTTAAAGTCATATATATTTTGAACATTTTCTATGAGCAGTATACCTACACTATCAATGCAAAACAAACAAAATTCCTCTATTTTCTGCTTCAGACGAGATACTTTTCAATCTTACTGTTGCTACAAAAGCATTGATAGTGTAGGTATACTGCTCATAGAAAATGTTCAAAATATATATGACTTTAAAAAACATTATAAAAAATGGTTGCTTGTTGTTACATGTTCGACCTCTTTTCACCACTGAATATGCTACTGAGGGAGATTTTTTTCTTTTGAACTATTGTATTCCAAGCTTCCTTTCAAAGTTGCTCCCTCCAATCCTATATTTTCTTGACTTGGAGGTTATGATTGTTCTAGGGACTCCCCTTCTTCCTCTTGGACTACCCAATTTGCCTTTGTCTAAGGACTAAGTGATATTTTTACTTCTTGGTCCAAATATGGGGGAATATTAGATTCCTATTTCATCAGATCTTGAGTTTCCACATCTTTCTCTTTTGATGCTTCCAAATTCAAATATGGGGGAGTAACAATTTCTTCCTTCACCAAATATTGTGATTTCACTTCTTGCTCATTAGAAGGGAGGCTCGATTCAACTGGTTCAATATTGCTAATCACTTGATGTTTTACTTCAACACCAACCCACCAAGTTGACTTATGTTGATGTTTCCTTGCTTGCCTTGGCCCTTTCAGGCAATGCATTGCCAAATGTTCATTTCAAAAAAAAATTTGCATCAGAAAGATACATTTTTCTGGTCCAACTTTTGAAACCATGAGAAGTTTTAAACTGTCAAGTTTATTTCAACTAGAAACCCTTTGTTGAAGTCGATTTTCACACAGATTTGAGCATAAGTGGTGATAATGTGGTTCTTAGTTTCCTCACTTATGTAGTGGAATTTTCCAAGAGCATTACCAATGGCTCACAGAGAAGGTAAACCCCAAAGATGTAGGGGCGAATTTGGAAGTCTAACCCAAATTTGAGTTGTGGACAAAGTATTTGTTAATGAATCAAAGGATGGAGTCCAAGGTTTCAAGCATAATCCAAATTCCCCTAAAAACTAGGGACCTGATTTTAGAATGAAATCTCTATCTTTAGCGAGATTAGAGACAATGATCAACCTCTTTGCACACGGGTAAATGAAAGCGTATTATTTTAACTCGTGTTGCGAGTTGTCTAAAACCTAGTTACACAAATCAACAAGACGCGACCAAAGATCGTTAAAATAATAAACAAGTACATTTATACTATAAAAAGTTGCCTTAGTTACAACATCTTTCACTACCATAATAGAAAGAGTTGGAGCTTCCTGAACCACTAAACGAGAAGAAGAATGAGGAACATTTTGCACAACATTTTAAAAGAGGCCTTACCCAGGATACCACTGGTAGCTGGGGATGGAGATTGAGTCGAAACTGAAGGAGTCGACCTGTTGCTAGAGATTGGAATGTTTTCTTCCAGAATACCAGGTGCACTAGAGGGGGCTAAAGTTGAAATGACCGTGGCCATGCTCATAGAGGAAATCATAGGGGGTGAGGATTCTCGTTGTGTGGTTGTCACCCAAGAGGGGTGATCAAGTACGAAACTCAGAAGAAGAATATCAACCATGTAAATTGGATTGGGCTGAAAAGAAATCTATGCATGCCGCCTCAGACAAACTCTTGAGCACCATAAAACTATTATGAATGAATAATATTTATTATTTCAATGAACAATTATTATAAACATTCAAAATTACCGTCCATTATTTTTTTAATTATTCAACTTATAAAAATAAACAAAATACCATCTATTATTATTTATTTAATGAATTATCCCATAAAAATAAAACACCTATTTATTTTTTTTGTGACTGGCGGAATCGACAACTCGTGGTTCTTGTACTCGCGTGACACAGGGTTGATTCTTGTCTGCTACCTCTATAACCTCCATATGCGTCCACACAGCCCGCAAGCATGGGGCATGGGTAAATCGAGGTGAGAATCGAACTCGAGACCTCCTTTTTACATTTCCTTCCATTTACATGACACTTGTCAATCAGTCTACACCCCTGCGGACCTAAAACACCTATTATAAATACCATCCATTATTTCAATAAACAATTAAAATCACCATCTATTATTTTTTAATTAATTAATGCATTAAAAAAAAATAAAAATAAACTATGAATACCATCCATTATTTCGATGAACCATTATCATAAATATATTTTTTATTTTTTAATCAATTATTCACCTACTTGACCACTGTTATGAATACCATCCATAATTTTGAACCAACAATTACCATGAGTACCATCTATTATTTTTTTAATCAATTATTCATGACTTGTAAAAATATATCGGTGTTTTCTATTATATAATTGGTTACCCACTTATTTATATAGGTAGAACAATTATTATGAATAATATATATTATTTTAATAAACAATTATTATGAATAATATCTATTATTTCAATGAACAATTATTATCAGTATTATTCATTATTTCAATGACCAATTATCACGAACAACTTCCCTTATTTTTTCTTTAATTAGTTGTTTACACCATAACTTTCTATCATGTGCTTTTTTTTAATCTAAAAATGTCGATATTTATCTATTATGTAAAAAAAAATGTACACCATCTCCGAGGGAATCTATCAAAATGGAAATCATATTTCTATCGTGACCAAAATAACAATTTTTTCATATATGTATCAACAATTTTAGGCAATATTGTACCCCTACTTGTTCGCCATCTTTTCAAAAAAAAACTTATATCTATTTATGAGAGCTAAAAACTATAGATAATATGTCTATTGTTATAGCTATAACTAGTTTGAAAACATAAAGATAGAAAAAACCATATGACATCAGCTACCACAAACCAGTTAACCCTGCACATCCTCCTTGGGTTGTGGTTTTGGTGTCTCAAACATGGCTTCAATGTCCAGCACAGCCTCGTCCACCTTAATTGGACATTTTTTTGAGCCCAGTGGACTTAGCGCGCCCTCTCCTTCTTCTTCTTGCTCAGGCTACTCTCTAGCAAAAGAAACCTTAAAGAAAATGTCATACTGAGATTGGCAAAAAGGATCGAATTTACCTTCCAAAATATGAATTGCATGTAGAATATTTCATTGCTCCTTCTTGGTACTATGCAGAACCTGTCCAACCATGGCCTTGACGATCCAATAGGTCTTCACTATCTTGAAGTAATATTTCTCCCTCATCCTATAATAGAAGGGGTCGTCCACCCAGTCCCGGACCTCCTCCAGAATGTCTCCGTTCGAAGTGGCTAGCCTCTGGGCCCACACCATCTCTTCCACCTCAGTCGCTACCTTCTTCTCTTCCTCCAAGCACAACTCCCTAAACCTATTCCTCGCCTCCCACGACTCTCTAGCCACCTGCGTGTTGGCTACATGCCCCTGGGATGTGGATGCCTCCCTATCATGCATCCCCCTACACCTTTCTCACCCCTTCTTGATAGAGTTATTGGCCATCTTGTGAATTGTCCACGTTGAAATGTTATTGAACTGATGTGAGTTCTATCAACAACACCTTCGAACCAACACCACTGTGTTGACGTTTAAAATCGCAATGAGGATTTTGCCCGCAAAGAATTGCTAAAGCCTATTATTATAAGCTAACAAGATATATAATACTAGTAGGTGGGAACCCCTTGTAGATTGGGAGATCATATCTGGTTCTTATTTCATGTTTATGTTGTTGTTCGACACTGCTTACATGGTTCTACATGATTGATGAAATCTTGGTTTTATTGGCAATGAATAAGGCTTGTTATGTGTTGGTTCTAATTGCGACAAGTGAATGATGGGTAAGGCATGTTATGTTTTGTTTTTGTTGCTTTAAGCTCTAATTTCATGATTACGATGACCTATGATTATCCTTTGTTACCTTTGTTATCTGTTCCTAGATTCATTACTGTGACACCTGCACAAGAGACATGTTAGTAACAACACGTAAGAGCAGTTGAAAAGAGATAAAAAACAATATGAATAAAATCCAAAAGAAAGGAACTATGTTGCTATGTTATACGATGTTGCACTATGCATTTTGAAGTTTAAATGAATTGTTGTTAGTCCTAGCTAACCGGGTTAGTGGCTATATGATTTATTGAGTTATATGGAAATACATGTGATATGCACTATAGCATGGTTGGCAGTAGTTAATGTGACATAGGGTGGCGCTCTTAGCAATTAGTGGATGTTGGTTTCGATGCATGGTTTAATTGAATGAATTAGTGGATTAGTGGGCTGACATGTACTAAGGAATTGAATGACTGGAGGATGGAGGTGACGTGCATTTAATGCACGTCGCTCTGTACCCCTACCATTGGCCGTCACCCTGGCTATTGTTCAATTGTGTTTGTTGTGGTTAAGCTCTGATTTTCAAGCAGAGGAAAAACCGCTCGACCAAGCTCACATTTTTAAGGTTTTCGTGATTACAGGTATGTCTTTTCACCATCCATGAACCTGCTTTGCTTATGAAATAGATATTGGCTCGTTGATGTATGGGCAGTGCTTTCCTTAAGTCTGGCAACTGTGTCAAATTGTGATATTTTTTCTGAAATGAATAGTTGGTGTGGTTTTCATTGCAATAATGTTTGAAGTCGCAACTTTATTGATCATTATGAGTGTTAGAAGCCATGAAGGCTCTATGTCATCCTTATTGATCTTGGTTGAAGGGTTTTCATTCGGTCCAGATTGGTTGGTTGTCTCCATGCTTCTTATCACCATACCCAGTCGTTTGTTGTTATGGGGTTTGTTGGGTTTGAAACACTTGTGTCACTGCGTATCATTTCACTTGGGTATGGGTTCGTTCATGTTACTGATGTTTGTGCAGTGGGTTATGATGCTTGTTATGCCAAAGGGCTTCCTCGAGGTCGATTACTATTTCTCGGCTCTATTTTATCTCAGCATTCTTTGGTTGATTGGGAAAACCACGAGGGTTATACCCTACGTGTTCTAAGTGTTGTTACAGGACCAAAATGAAGCATTTGCTCCTATGTTCATAGTCTCTCCTATCATGGGAATTGTCACCCTATCTGCGAATTTATTGGTGGTATACCCTGTGTGCGCACCGTTGGTCTCGGAGGTTCTCGCCCGATGTTGGGGGTTGACTCCAGTCTCCCTATGTTGGTCCACAGAGCAACCCCTTGATTTCTCAAGCCCGGTTTTTTATAGAGGGAACCATTATGTCCCGTCGGGTATGTTGTTGATTGTTATGAGTTGGTGTTGTATTATCGACAATGTCGATCACTAGCTCGTCCCTGTGGATTATGTTGACAGTGATGTTGGTTTTGGTATTTAGCTACTACATTGGTTATTATGACATTTTAATTGTTAACCCAACATTAGTTATAATTGATTAAGTCACAACGATGCTTGGTGCATGATGCATTGGTTTGTGTGGGTTTACTACAACATGTTATGTTCAGTTGATGGTTGTTGTGACTGTGTGTTTTAAATTGACAAATGGGAGTATTGGAATCGTGGTAATTATGGCATGGCCATCCACTATATATGCTATGGATATTATTTGATTGCGTCGTTAGAGGTGGTGACGGGTTTTTAAACAATATGGTTTTGTTGCAATTTGATTGATTTGTGAGATGAGATCGGGCATACTATTGTTGCCTCATTGTATTGGATTGATAGCCCAACATTGTGGATGTTTAGATTCAGAGTAACTAGACCTCTACAGTCACATAAATGCTCTTGCATTTTGTCAAATGGTCTGTGTATTCCACAACATAGTTTGAGTTGAAATGGTGATTGATGCCTGTGTGTTTAAATGGCAAGTCAGGATCTTTGCAATTAAAATATTGATGGTTGTATTTGGTTGTTCGTTATGTGCGTTGATGAGTATCATGCATTGTAGCAGAGATAGGCACAGTTTATGTGACAATATGTTCTCTTTACAACTTAGTTGTTAAATGAACTTGAGGATAGAAGGAGAAGCATACCAAGGCTTGCTCTTTGAATTTATGTTGAGATAGTTCAGTTTTCATTCTTTCCTTAATAGATCATAAGCCTAATTTTTCTTTATGATAGTGGGGTCTTATTGTAGACAACAAGATTCAGAGCTTAATTACATCATTCAGACACTTTCTTGTTAGAGGTGTTGATCTATCTTTGATAGTCTATGTAGACGTGTCTGTTTGGGAATTAGTTTTCATGACTGACAAAGGCTATTGTGTAGAGTCGAGTGGGCATCAATTTGTGGCAAGTTGATCCAGATTTTAGAGTTCAGTTTTTTTATTTTCTGTCAGAGGTCCTTTTGTATGTTTCATCAGGGACGTCTAAGTTTGACTTTGGTCCAAAACTTCTTCACAAAATTTTGTAAAGAGAATGACTCTTTAGTGAATTGGAATGAAATAAAGGAATGATTTATGTCTCATATGTCTTGATTATCATCTTGGTGTCTTTACTTCTGTCTCTACATTTATTTCAGCAACTGTTATATTCAAAAAATCATATAAATAATGAATTTCTAGCAAACTTTTATTTATAAAAAGACTAGCCTAAGCACTTGTAATCAATACTTGTGAGTTGGGATATTATTTTTTATGGCTATAAACATAGGGTAACATTCCCGTCTATTTTTCTTTAGCCAAGCATAATCCGAAAATGCTTGAGTAAGAGCATTTCATATCTTTTCCTCAACATTTATTTGGTGACCATACTGGGGAGATCTTCAATATCTCTCTGGTTAATTTTTATACTTGATTATCATCGGTACATCTATTTTTCTGATATTCATTCTTTGACTATTTTATTTATTAATGATTGTTCCTATTGCAAGGAAGCCCAATATTGAGCCTGGTCTTCAAGATCAGACCAGCATTGCTTTGAGCATGTTTAACACCATTTTAGACACTGCCAATAGTTGTCTTGAGCTTAATCATTCATGGGAAACAATTGAGCGAGATATTAGTGCCCAAGAACGTTTGGAAGCTAGATGTAGACAACCTAGAAATCAACAGTAATCTTCTTGTTCCTTCAGTTTTGGCCTTTCTTTCATGTCCTTAGACTCTCGTGTCTCTAGAAGAAGAAGAGGCCTATCACCCGAAATTAATCCTATTGCTGAAATAGGAAGAAGAAACGTTGTGTTATATACCCAACAAAGTGATCTAAGGAGAACTTTGTCTGATTCTTCAAGGTCGTCTTTTTATCCTTCACCTATCATCCACAAGATGACATCTAGTGGTGGCTTGGGTGGCACTGGAAGTGCTTCCTCCTCTCAGTCTTCATCTTTGTCAGTGATTGGTAGCTTATATAGCCACCATATCCATGTCCAATCTACCACAAATCCCACCAAAGTCATTAAAAAGTATGGGATTTTTCAGTTTGAAGAAGATGCCACAACCACACCGTGGCATGTGTCCTCTCCTCTTAACCTAGCACCTACTACGCGTCCACTTCCTAAATTCAAAGAACATCTTCCTAGGTTTTCAGGAAATAGCACTGTCACTACTAACGAACACCCGATGGCATTTTCTAATGCTTGTCACAACATAGGAGCCAATGGCAATGATACTTGCATGCGCTTATTCGTCAATTCCTTGGAAGGAAAGGTTGCAGCCGATTTCTTTGACCTTCCTCCTAAGATTTTGTCTACTTGGGAGGAGTTAATCTACTGGTTCAGATCCACTTATGGGCAATCTAAAAGCCCAGCTGAGAAGTTACAGGAATACAATAACATTGCCTATAAGGATGGTGAAACCATCAAGTCCTTCAACTTGCGTTTCACTAAGTTAAACAATCAGATCCCTGAACTCATTCGACCTCAGAACCAAGCCGCTTTCATGCATTACTACAATGCATTACCTTCCCCCTACCGACATAGGCTTGAGGAAAAATCCATTGATAATCTCGGATCCACTATGCATGCTTGTTTAGAGTATGAAGAATAGCTTGAAAGAACATGTCTTCCTCGGGGAGAATTGATTAAACAGACATACATGTTCGCCCTCTTACAACTAGTACAATACATGAATAATCGTATGATAGCGTTCGAGCGAAAGGGGACTGTCTAACCTCTCACCCCTGGAGCTTCATCCTCTTCTGCACCTCCCTTTAGAAACCCAATTGAAAATAATTTTCAGCCTAAAGCTATCTTGCCTCGAAGTTGGTGTAACTTCTGCGAGGAACACCACGAGGAAGCCACATGTGAAGTAAGGAAGAGTGCCAAAGATAAGATCTTTGGTAAAACACCAGAAACTACTATCATTGTCCTATATTTTTCAAAGCCATAAGATGTCATGATCATCAATACTAGGAACAAAGCCTATGCTCCCTAGGGAAAATTTGATCCTCCCCGCAATTCTTCTAGCCCGAGCTCATCCTCACCCGCTGCTATTGTTTAGGTTCCTAAGGTTCCTGACAGTCAAGGAACAACCTCCCCTCTCCCCTCTTCCAAATACAATATCTTGAATCAGTGGGCCAACATCAAAGCAAATGCAACCCTTTTGGACATGGTTGTCATCCCTGAACAACAGATGCATCTGAAACAATTCATGGAAGGAAAAGCTTATGTTGTAACCAACCTCTATGAAGAGGTAAACAAAGAGGATTCGTCTATAAATAAAGTAGGTGTACATAACTTTAGATACCCTGTAAAAAATCCCCCTTTTTATATTTCTGTAAAGATTATGGATAAGATCACCCGTTGTTGCCTCATTGATGGCGGTTCGGGCCCAAGTGTGATGTCGAAGATTATTATGGAAGAGTTAGGCTTGTCTTGTACAAATGAAAATGCTAGAAGCATGATCTCCTATAATAGCCTACAACAAACAACCATATTTGAGATTAAAGATGTGACCTTAGTCTTGTGTGCACATCATGAAATAAGGACAACCCTAAGCATTCAGGTAATTGACATGCCAGTAAGTAATTACTCAATCATCTTGGGAAGAGATTGGCAAGATTTAACGGGTGGATACCTCTCACTTGACGGAACACATTTATTCATTCCTCGGAATGGTAAAAACATTATAGTCCTTAGAGAGGGAAGGATTTCACCTTACATAGAGAGTGTCCCACAACCTAATGTAAACTATATGGAAGAAGACCTAGGAGTGTATTCCATCTTTGTTGAGAAGGATAACATTCCCTTGGAACAAATTGATTTAGATAATGGTATGTGGCACATGCACTTTGATGGTTCATGCTCTAATGAAGGTAACAGAGTTGGCATTATCTTGATTTCTCCTGTAGGAAAAATCCATAACTTTTCTTATAGGTTGGATGTTAAGAACCTGAATAGATCTACAAATATAATCACCACAAATAATGAATACACAATAGATCCACAAAGCAAGATAGAAGAAACCACACAATATTATTACCAAACCCTTGAGGTAGGGCAACACCATACAATGGATCCTATTATGGAAGGGATTCTCTCCTGTTCACTTGCCTCTTCGAGGGGGCATCCTCCTATTGAGTTACCGCTCCAAATACAATATTTTTCTTCATGTCTCATTACATTGCTTGAGCCCCTTTATATAGTGCTACCATCACCTAAGAACATTCTAGAGGAGGAATCTTCTAGAAGTAGAACCTTCTAAGAAGTCCTCTTACATTTATTATATCTAACTACCATAGTGGG
>ML820818.1:57865-75950 GCA_009831015.1 Picea engelmannii
GGCTGTCTGTGAGGCCTTGTGCTAACACATCCAATCTAGCATCCACTTGGGCTTTGAATGATTCAAGAATTTCTTTCAAGGTTTGAGATGAAATAGCCATCTGAGCACCCTATGAACTCTTCGGTCCTGCAGCCGTCATGAAAAAACTCAAAAAAATAGACCCAATAAGTTTCGGCAGAAAATCGCGGCTTTTTCTGGAAAAACCCTAAAAAACTGTTGAAGTTAAAATGCTCATAACTTCACTTCTCGGACTCCGTTTCGACTGATTTTTTTTTTGAAATTGGGTGAAATTGTGAGAGGAACTCAGATCTGTAATTTATTTGGGCAAATTCGGCCTCCAAATTCTACAAAAATAAAAACAAATCGCGCCGCCGTCCGCAGAAAAACCCTGAAAAAATTGCAGATTTTAAAACCTCAATATCTTGACCTTCCGGACTCCGTTTTGGATGATTTTTTTTTTTTTTAACTTGGGTGTTTTTCTGAGAGGAACTCAGATCTACAACTCTTTTCTGCAAATTTTGCACAGAAATATACTGAAAATGTCTGGAATGTCGCGGCCCTCTTTTTTCTTCTCCGAAAAAAAAAAATCTGCAAAAATAAAAATATTTGCCCACAATGTCTGCCCAAGGAAAGTGCTTTGTGTTAAGAACCAAGATAGTTCTACAAATATAATCACCACAAATAATGAATACACAATAGATCCACAAAGCAAGATAGAAGAAACCACATAATATTATTACCAAACCCTTGAGGTAGGGCAACATCATACAATGGATCCTATTATGGAAGGGATCCTCTCCTGTTCACTTGCCTCTTCGAGGGGGCCATCCTCCTATTGAGCTACCGCTCCAAATACAATATTTCTCTTCATGTCTCATTACATTGCTTGAGCCCCTTTATATAGTGCTACCATCACCTAAGAACATTCTAGAGGAGGAATCTTCTAGAAGTAGAACCTTCTAAGAAGTCCTCTTACATTTATTATATCTAACTACCATAGTGGGCCTTATTTAATAATATAGTGGACCTAGTCCACCTTACATTGAATGACCTCCACTATTATCACTATGGGCCCTTTGGGCCCCCCTACTACCTCTCTAGCTACCTTACATTGGAGTTTTCTTGCACAAACAATGTCACCAAATTCGAAGCTTTGTTATTGGGCATTGAGAATGCCTATAATCTTGGTTGTAACAACCTTTTAGTTTTTGGGGATTCTGAGTTTGTTGTGAACCTTGTACGTAAAATTTACTCTCCTAGCAACAAGTTGGTAAAACGATACACCCAAACTGTCTGGGCACTTATCTTGAACCTATTGTCTTTCAACATCACTCATGTTAGGAGGGAGTTGAATTCAATGGTTGATCGGTTAGCGGTTTTTGCAGCCTCTCCTAATCGACAACTTTTTCCTCACAAACCTGATTGTACTTTTTGAGCTCTATATCATCTGCATGTCCTTGACAGTATAGAAACTTGGCAAGTTTTCCCTAACGATGAGAACATCTGTGATTTCATTCAAAATGAACCTCTTAAGCCTAAAGGAATTATATCCATGAAAGACAACAAGGTTCCTAAGGGCTTGACTCCTCTAGAGAGTTCGTTTTCATCGAGTTATGCAGGAAATAAAGAGAAACAAAAAGAAGAGGAGTCAAGAAGGAAGGTGGGTGAAACCATCTCCTTGAACACTGGGGCACTCGAATCTTCAAGGAATGTTAAAATAAGTGTCCAATGTTCTGATAAAGAAGAAATGAAGTTGGCCAAGCTACTTGGTAGATTTCAAGATGTTTTTGCTTGGTCTTATGAGGGTCTTCGTGGTTTTGATCCTGGTCTTATAAAACATGACATCCCCATTAAGGAAGGCATGAAACCAGTTAGGTAGAAACTAAGACCTATTAACCCTACATTTAAGGCAACTTTTAAAAGGGAGTTGGGAAATTTCTTAAGGGCTGGGATCATTTTTCCAGTCTACCCTAAATAGGTTTCCAATTGGGTACCTGTTTCGAAGACCACTAACCATAATGGAACCTACATTAATTTTCACACTTTCAGTCTGGCTATTATGAGAAATCCTTTTCCTCCTCTTAATATGGAAATGATTCTGCAACAGGTTGTAAGGTCACATATGAGGCACTTACTTGACAATTTTTTGGGTTACAGTAAAATCAAGGGGAAAAGGGCAGATGCTCACAAAACCACTCTTACCACAAATTGGGGTACCATGACTTATAAATGCCTGCTTTCTAGCTTACCTGATGCAAGTACCACTTTTAAAATACCTATATGGACAACTCTTGATGAATTGATCAGTATCCATATATATATATATATATATATATTGATGATCTTATTGTACACGTTAAAGGGATTATTATTACCTCAGAGTTCTAAGTGTTATTTCTGAGTCCGTTCAAAATTTCTTTTGTCTTGGATACTAACTCTGGCATTCTAAAGGATTTACAGGAGAAATTGTTTTCCTATAGTACTAATTGTTCTCACTTGAAACATTACGTGGGACCAACGTGAAAAAGGCTAATGTTGTTTGAATTTTTTGTATACTAGTAACTTAGCTCTGCTTTCAATTTTGCACTATTTTCTTTTCTTCTTTTACAGTACTTTGACTTTTGCTTTCTGTTTTAAAACATTTCCTATTGCTTTTACATTCGATCATTTTATTGCTGTTGTTTTAATTTTCTCATTTTTACTTCTATCATGATTTTGTTGCTTACCACATTTTAGTTAATTTGGTCAAAATAAGTCGTTGGATTAGTTCTTCCATTGTGTCACTCCTACAAGATGTGTTGGTCAATAGCAATCAAGCTTACACAGTTGTCACGATGTTTCCCCTAAAAATCACGCTTCAAATTGTTATTTGCTTCCACTATGTTGTCTAAAACAATTCTTTGAATTATCTCTCGCTTCTGCTTTCCTTTTCTTCATCCATCTGAGAATTTAAGAGAGCAAGTCCATAAATTTTCTCCTTGAAGTTAAGAGTCGATCCCAGTTGAACGATTATGCACACAGTGGTAAAACCCCTCATACTTAACACTTTTCATGAGTTATTCCCGAATTCTTGGTCCTTTTTCCATTAAATCCCTCACTTCCCCCTGTTGCATAATCTTCCTGGTTATATCTGCTTGACCTGCGAAATCATGAGTTCTGAGTTCTAATCTGTTGAAAACAAATTTCCCTGTGGAGTCGCCAGTTTGTTGACGATTAAAATCGCAACGAGGATTTTGCCCACAAAGTATTGCTAAAGTCTATTATTATAAGCTAACAATATATATAATACTAGTAGGTGGGACCCCCTTGTAGATTGGGAGATCAGATCTTGTTCTTATTTCATGTTTATGGTATGGTTCTACATGATTGATGAAATCTTGGTTTTATTGGCAATGAATAAGGCCTGTTATGTGTTGGTTCTAATTGCGACAAGTGAATGATGGGTAAGGCATGTTATGTTTTGTTTCTGTTGCTCTAAGCTCTAATTTCATGATTACGATGACCTATGATTATCCTTTTTTACCTTTGCTATATGTTCCTGAATTCATTACTATGACACCTGCACAAGAGACATGTTAGTAACAACACGTAAGAGCAATTGAAAAGAGATAAAAAACATTATGAATAAAATCCAAAAGAAAAGACTATGTTGCTATGTTATATGATGTTGCACTATGCATTTTGAGGTTTAAATGGATTGTTGTTAGTCCTAGCTAACCGGGTTATTGGCTATATGATTTATTGAGTTATATGGAAATACACGTGATATGTGTTATAACATGTTTGGCAGTAGATAATGTGACAGAGGGTGGCGCTCTTGGTAATTAGTGGATGTTGGTTTCGATGCATGGTTTAATTGAATGAATTAATGGATTAGTGGGTTGGCATGTACTAAGGAATTGAATGATTGGAGGATGGAGGCGACGTGCATTTACCGCATGTCACTCCATACCCCTCCCACTGGCCATCACCATGGCTATTGTTCAATTGTGTTCGTTGTGGTTAAGCTTTGATTTTCAAGCAAAGGAAGAACTCCTCGACCAAGCTCACGTTTTTAAGGTTTTCGCCGTTACAGGTATGTCTTTTCACCATCCATAAACCTGCTCTGGTTATGAAATAGATATTGGCTCGATGATGTATGGGTTTGTGCTTTCCTTAAGTTTGGAAACTGTGTCAAATTGTGATATTTTTTCTGAAATGAATGGTTGGTGTGGTTTTCATTGCAATAATGTTTGAAGTCACAATTTCATTGATCATTCTGAGTGTTATAAGCCTAAGTGTTCTAAGTGTTGTTACAGGACCAAAATGAAGCCTTTGCTCCTATGTTCATAGTCTCTCCTATCACAGGAATTGTCACCATGTCTACGAAGTTATTGGTGGTCTACCCTGTGTGTGCATCGTTGGTCTCGGAGGTTCTTGGCCAATGTTGGGGGTTGAATCTAGTCTCCCTGTGTTGGTCCACATAGCAAACACTTGATTTCTCAAGCCCGGTTTTTGATAGAGGGTACCATTATGTCCTATCGGGTATGTTGTTGATTTTTATGAGTTGGTGTTGTAGTATCGACAGTGTCAATCACTGGCTCGTCCCTGTGGATTATGTTGACAGTGATGTTGGTTTTGGTATTTAGTCACTGCATTGGTTATTATGACATTTGAATTGTTAACCCATCATTAGTTATAATTGATTAAGTCACAACGATGCTTGGTGCGTGATGCATTGGTTTGTGTGGGATTAATACAACATGTTATGTTTAGTTTATGGTTGTTGTGACTGTGTGTTTTAAATTGACAAACGAGAGTATTGCAATCATGGTAATTATGGCACGGCCATCCACTATATATGTTATGGATATTATTTGATTGCGCCATCAGAGGTGGTCACAGGTTTTTAAACAATATGGTTTTGTTGCAATTTGATTGATTTGTGAGATGAGATCGGGCATACTGTTGTTGCCTCATTGTATTGGATTGATAGCCCAAACATTGTGGATGTTTAGATTCAGAGTAACTAGACCTCTACAGTCACATAAATGCTCTTGCGTTTTTTTGAATGGTCTGTGTATTCCACAACATAGTTTGAGTTGAAATGGTGATTGTTTCCTGTGTGTTTAAATGGTAAGTCAGGATCTTTGCAATTAAAATATTGATGGTTTTATTTGGTTGTTTGTTATGTGCATTGATGAGTATCATGCATCATAGCAGAGATAGGCACAATTTCTGTGAAAATATGTTCTCATTACAACTTAGTTGTTAAATGAACTTGAGGATAGAAGGATAAGCATACCAATGTTTGCTCTTTGAGTTTATGTTGAGATAGTTCAGTTTTCATTCATTCCTTAATTGATCATAAGCCTAATTTTTTTTTTATGATAGCAGGGTCTTATTGTAGACAACAAGATTCAGGGTTGAATTACATCATTCAGACACTTTCTTTTCAGAGGTGTTGATCTATCTTTGATAGTCTGTGTAGACTTGTTTGTTTGGGAATTAGTTTTCATGACTAACAAAGGCTATTGTGTAGAGTCGAGTGGGAAACAATCTGTGGCAAGCTAATCCAGCTTTTAGAGTTCAGTTTTTTTATTTTCTGTCAGAGGTCCTTTTGTATGTTTCATCAGGGACGTCTAAGTTTGACTTTGGTCCAAAACTTCTTCACGAAAATTTGTAAAGAGAATGGCTCTTTGGTGAATTGGAATGAAATAAAGGAGTGCTCTATGTCTCATATGTCTTGATTATCATCTTGGTCTCTTTACTTCTCTCTCTACATTTATTTCAGCAACTGTTATATTCAAAAAATCATATAAATAATGAATTTTAAAGCAAGCTTTTATTTATAAAAAGACTAGCCTAAGCACTTGTAATCAATACTTGTGAGTTAGGATATTATTTTTTATGGCTATAAACATAGGGTAACATTCTTGTCTATTTTGCTTTAGCCAAGCAGAATCTGAAAATGCTTGAGTAATATCATTTCATATCTTTTCCTCAACACATCGGTTGTTGGCACCCAAAGTTTTGGGTAAATATCGTGCATGCACACAAACGAAGTTGTGTGCACCTTTTCCAGTTTTGAGCACGCTCAAAGCAGTTGCAGGATGGGTGATAGGAGGCACATGCGCCAAATCAAGTTTTTTTAATGCACACCAATTCGAGTTCTGCCAATGTGCATCGATCCGAGTGTTGTGATGTGCACTAGAAATAAAGAAGACATCGCATACATCTTGGAATAAAAAAAAATATCTTCTCGAAATCTCCCTGAATGATAATTATATGCAACACGAGGGATTGTGGAGCAAAAAGAAGATGAGTTGGAAAGGTAGTTGAGATTTCCATGATTCCAAAGAGGTTGCATGGAATGCATGTGGATGAAACAAGCGTGTAGGACTGGCAGTTAGAGGAGCAAGTGGGGAAGACCTGAAGGTGACAGTGTGCTAGAGCCGAGAAGCAGATAAAAGGGAGCGATGACAATAGAAAGCGAGTTAGTTAGTTGGTTGTTGTTGATAGTTAAGGTCCTTGAGCTCGATCTAATCCTATGTTTTGTAATGTCTCTAGTCATAAGTATGATTTTGTCACATTTGTAGAGTATATAGGAAAAGTACATGGCACTATGTAATGTAACACTAGTAAAATGTATAAGAGAGCAAGGCTTTGTTTCTATCAATTGATGAGTTGCCTAATGTATGTATGTGATGGTAGGATAATAATAATAAAGTTGCAGTGATTTTGGCCTTATGATGTGTTGATCATGTGTCAATTGAATGTGTGTGTCGATGTCACATATTGTTAGTAGTTAAGTAGTTGCAATGGGTTATATGAATGCCAACCCAGATGGATTTCTTTGAAATTAGTCCTTCGTCACAGACGCGAGACCAGATGGTCTTTGTGGTCCTCATGGCATCTTGGGTGGACCTTGTATAGTCTTTGGTTGAGGATCTATGTGTTGATGCCTTGGGGGTTTTGTTGGTCAATGCTAGACAAACCCTGGGTTCTCAACCCTCCCACCGTTAAGAAGGATGAACACAAGCGTGAATGAAGCCAACAAATGGTTATGTTGCTGGGACTTGAAGGTATTGTATTGACTAATGAAGGCAAATAATGAGGTGTTATCCATCTCCGTAAGAAATTTGATATTGGTTGAATGAAAAATAAGACGAGTTTGTTCGGCGGGAAACTCAAGGTCTGAATACTAATGTGAAGAGATGGAAGGACATGTATCTCTACCCTGATATGCATGAAGTTTTCTTTGTTGAACTTCCTTTTCTATTGTAAAAATGGTTGAAGAGGCAAATTACAACTAATATTACTTTGAGGCCACAAGAACAATTGGTTTGGGATCAGGTCACGATTGATAGGATGAAGGCATTGGATAACAAGTGGACTCAAGCCATTGATTTCTGGTTTTCTTGGGTTAAGGAAGGGTATATAATTGAAATTGTTGTTGAATACACTAATTCTTTCAACTAGGCTGAAAGAAACTTTGCGGAAGGTTCTACGACAAGGCTATTAAAAGAAATCCCACTTTGGATAAAAATATTGTTCGTGGAGAAAGGGTTGATGTGCATGGAGCCCAATAGGATGGTTGAGTAGACTTCCCTAACGCTGGGGGGGGATGAAAATATGGGGGAATAGTGAGAGAGGAGATGGATCCATTGAGGAGGATCCAAAATTTATTAATATGGGGTGAGGAGTAGGATGGACCCAGAAGAGCAGAGGAGAGAGAGAGTTGAAAGGTATGCAAGAAGATTTAAGTCGAGGAGAAGAGTAGAACAAAAAAGAAAAAGGAAGACAACAAGGGGTGCACGATGAGGGGTCAAGCCCGAAATGAAGAGGAAGGAAATCACTCTAGGAGGAAGTGCAGAAAAGTGTGTTGTGCCAGAGATGAGCATAGATGAGGATAGGACCGCGAAGAGGCGCGAAATTGAGAGTAAGGTATCCAGTGGAGATACCATTAGTGGTGGTAGTAGGGGCCTTGAATACGAAGTCCAAACCCCTTGGTTCTTGTGGAGTGCCACAACTTCAGAGGAAGATGAGGTGCAAAGCAGAGGCAGAAAAGTAGGAGAGGAAGATGAGGTGCAAAGCAGAGGCAGAAAAGTAGGAGAGGAAGATGGAGGATCCCCTATTGGTGGAGGGGAAGAGTTAGTAATAATGGATGTTCTTGTGTGACTATGGGTATGAAACTCTTTTGGTTCTATTGATGTTTGAATCAATTACGATTGAAACAAAAACCTCATGAGGATTAAAAACCCCCCTTTGTTTTTATAGAGGGGGTACTTTTTTTAATTTCTTTAAAGATTTGTCTTTGAAAATCTTGAGACATTAATATTAAAATGGGAGAGTGCTAAAGAGAAAACTCCAAATATTTATCATTCAAATAAAATAAAATATCGAATAACATATACATACATCAAGAATCCCTGAGAGATGGACCAGGAACCTTCACCCATAAAATAAATAAATTTGCAGAAATATAATACAAAGAAAATAATTATAAGAAATATAACATGAATCTCGCATCCATCACAATTTAAAATATTTTTTATCACATTCATAGGAAGAGAAATGAAGGGCCCACATATAAGATAACTTTAAATGAGTCTTTTCATTAAAATCAAAATAGGATTCGGTAGGTTAATTTCAAATATCTTAAACTCAAATGCTCAGAGTTCAAAGATACAATTAAAATTAACCCCAAAGTAGTTCTCTGGAGTTTTCTCAAAAATGAAATAGTCTTAAGAAAATAAAAGGTGTTCATCCAAAGGTGGACTAGGAAATGGCTCCCATGGACTATAAAATAAAGAAATAAAAAGAAAAGAGAAGGAACAGAGCTTGGAAAAGAGAGGGAACAATGCAAGACCTAAAGAGAGAACAAAAGAGAGCAATCATAAATCGGTTATATTCTCCTTAGGGTAGATAAAATATAATTGGATGAATTCTGAAAGCGAAAGAGGGTGGAAAGGGGATGCAATTAAATTTGCAGTTACTGTGATGGAATCTCTCTCTCTTCATTTGCTTGTTGATGCACCTTTTGTATCATATGTTGTGTCGGTTACAGGACTGGTGACAACTTCCTCCAACTGATCTTTTTTGGTTATCTTAATTAAGGCTCATTTCAACCAATGTTCTATATAATCTTTCATTGGGGTACATTTATCTCTTGTCTAATTTTTATATCAAATAGCATCCCTTCCAATTCTCTCAATTCATATGAAAGTTGGTGGAGTGTATCTTCAATGTCCTCGTTTTTATTTGCATAACTCACTAACCGACTTTCAATTTCGTTCTCATTATATTTAATTATACTATTAAAATTTTCAGTGGATAAGCCCTTTAGTATTTCCACGTGTTCTTCAAATTGTTGCCTTGTCATAAATATAGAGTTCAAGATTAACTTTGGGCCGTGTACTTCTCTTGTGGTTCATGTCGGGGCTATCTTGGTCAACTTGTGATACAACAACAACATCACATTCATCTAACATTTCTTTCAATACTTTTATCTTTTTTATCCTACAAGCTTTTAGTTGTTTGATTTGGGCTGGAGAAGGTAGATATTCTTCTTTTCTTTTCTACTCGATCATGCCAGAAGCTTTCAAGGTAAATGTGATGATAATGTCTTTATAAAAACCTTCTTCGTTATTTAAATAAGCTTGAACATATTCTCTAAAATGGTTTAACTTTGAACCAAAAGAAACAATGTTGCTCCATGTATCCCATGCTTCCAAAATAAGACACATTGTCTTTTTTATATTTTCACCAACAAATTTCCTAAATGCAACCAACAAACTCGACACTCCTTTCAATTTTGAACTCAATTTGGGTGTCCCATCGAGATTTCTCCCAGGTTGAATAGCAACTAGCGGACTTACAAAGATAGGTGGCGGCATTAAGGTGCATTCCAATTCTTTAACTCTTTCCTTTAACCTTGCATTCTTAGCTTCCATATTATCAACTGGAACTTCTAAAGCATGATCAATAACTTTGTGAATTTGGACAATTTTTTATGGTAGGACATTACTCAAGTCCAACTCTGTATTTTTTATTATTTTTCCCTTTGAATTCGCAGGTTCAAAGACTAGCTTCTTCAAGTCTTTATCAAATAATGCATTGTGGAGGGTTAAAGATTCTTCCTCATAAAAGATATGTTCTTGAGTTGCCAATTCTCCATCGGGTTGGACTCTCTGCTCGTCATCTGGAAACTATATGTCTTCAATGTTTGCATCGAGCTCCATGTGTTCAAGAAGAACATCTTTGCCATATATGACCTCTTCCACTTCTTGTTGATTATTTTGTCTTTTCCTCTTGCTAGTTATTGGTAACTTGTGGGGTTTTTCAATATCCTTTTTAGGGTGATTAGGATCATCACCATCACCTGAATTCTCAACTAAGGATTTTTGTTTTTCTTGAGTAATATTTTGGGGATTCTGCTTGGGTGTGCCTCTTTTCTGAGAAGAAGTCTGAGATTTTGAACTCCTTTCCTTTATGACCCTTCCATGTTGTCTGTGTGCTTCATTCATACTAAAAATTGTTATGTGTTGGTGTGTGTGTGTGTGTTTACATATGATACATTGAAGCCTACAGAAACCATCTGATTCATGAAAAATTGTTGAGGGTTAAACCCTTTTACTAAATCTGCCAGTTTTAGATTATATTGGTCAAATTTAGTTGCAAATTCATCAATTTTTGAGGCACTTCTTAATGTAATATCACCAACTCTCCATGGAAATACAATAAATTGCTTTTTCTTTCTTTTAAGAAAGAAATTGGTCCAGAATTTGTATTGTCTACAGACTTCTATCATGAATATCTTATCGGACACATAAAACGGGAGATAAGTTAGGGCCTCCCGGGAGCAGTAAACTATGATTATACTGTATTGTTCGTTTGACTCAAAGTTTCCTCTTTTATCTAAAAATTTCATTGCCTCTAACAAAATTCTTGAGGTATTATTCCCGAATATGAGTTTTTTGAAAGAAGAAAGAAAAGAGTCATAAACTTCATAAAAGTGGTACGTCACTTTCTGCTTCCAGAGTGCAGGATACCAAGTATTTACCGAGTCTATTTTAGGATCAACTTGTCTTGAAAAGTTTAGTCCTTGAAATACATTACAATATACAATGGCGAAGACCAGGTACACAGACATATACAATTTCTTATCTTTCTTGAAATTTGACAGCTGAAATGATATCTAAGAAGATAAAATTTTAGACCAATCAAAAATTCTTTTCATTTAAATAGAATAATGCAAGATGTAAAGAGCCAAATGAGAGACATTAGCAGTTGATTACTATCTCGGTACCCTAGAAAGTAATCAATCCATTTATGTATAAGGTGTCTTAAATACACTGACTTGAATCATAGATAAATCTTCTAAAATTGTGGTCGGGTCTTCGAGACATTGAGGCAATAAATCCCTACCACCATTTTTAGCCTTTATGAAATATTTGGCTTGCTTGACCTTGAAAGTTTTTGTAGGTTTCAGTAATATGAGCATTTGACTGAAAGTTGTTGGTTCCAATGAGATTTAGGACCGTCTATTCAAATTCATAATTCTTTGATCTTTTTCAAAGTTGTCTTTACACCATATTACTAAGTCTTTCACATCAAAGACCTCTGGGACGCACCCTGCCTTAGAAATCCCAGATACCTAGACATCATTACCACTATTTTATTCATGTGACAATGAAGAATAATATCTATAAACCCTCGACCAATGTTTTTTGGGGTCTTCCCGTGCAAATGTATTCAATGTATCACCAAAAAATATTTCTCGTCTTCTCACCATGTTTCTCAGGACTTGAAGAAGAATATATAGTCTTTCTGTAATTACCAAATAATTTGTTTTCATATTAACCACTAGAGTTCTTATTTCAAAAGAGTTATTTGGCGAATTTAATTTGAATTTATGATATTCACCTCGAAGAGTATGCCATTAGTAATGGTCCTTATGTATTTAACCATCTTTCGTTTCGTATAAGATAAACATTAAATGTTTTTTCGATTAATGTGACATGGAGCGAGGACTCATGACGGAGCAAAGAAACATGAAATATACAAGAATATAAAAAATTTTGCTTCAACGGAATATGACTAAGTGTTAGAAGGCAGGCAGGCAGAAGAAAAGGAACTTTCTGAAATGGTGAAACAAACTCCGCTTCCATGGTCAAGCTTTAAAGACTAAGTATCGAAGTACTGAATAGATGGACAAAGTTTTGAGAAAACGACTAAGTATAAAAAAACAGACAGACGAAGAAAGAAAAAAAAAAGTTTTCAAGATATGATATGAACTCTGCTTCCGCAGTTGAAAAATGCTTCAAAGGAATAAGTGTTGGAAATATCATAACTTTGAAATGATACTAAGTACAACAAAGCGGACGGACGGAATTGTGGATATGAGTTAAAGGAAAAGTTTAATATCTGTGATTCCACCATTTTGGGAAGAGCATGTGGTATAATTTGTAGGTAGCGGAGCATGGCAGTGCAATTTGAGGAAGGAAGAGATTAGGATAGGATTCGTAACCCTACAAAATATCAAAATTTTTCTAAGTATGGAAGTATAATACAAAAGAGTGAGAGACTTGTGGCTTAGAGAATTTTAAGGTGAACAGGTTCCCTCACGAGAAATGTTAGAAGAAGATGAAGTTGCCCCCTCTTTGAACCACCCCCTTGCACATTTGTAGCCAAGAAGAAAGAACAATAGATAGTGAGGCGATTGGAGTAGAAGCAAGAGTAGGAGGAGAAAGAAGAGAAGTAACGAGTGGAGAAGAAGATGAATTTAGTGCTACTTTGTTGGGAAGAGTATCAATACCAAGATCTCGGACACCCAATTGTCAGTTTGGAGGATATAGTTCAAGATTGAGGATGTAAAATCAGGATAGTACCATGAGGTTACCTGTGTTCCATGGAACATGTAGAGATGATGCAGAGTAGCATTGGTTCACATGTGAGGCAATATGGTATGTGAAGAGGATCATAGATGAGGCATCAAAGATTGAATAATTGGATACCACATTTAGGGATAGGGCCCTGGCGTGGTATATGAAGTACAAGGCCATAACATCAACAGGATAAGAGAGGTCCCTGACAAAAATCAAGAGAGATCTGCTTAAGGAATTCCAGAAACCTAAGTTAGAATCTCAATGTATTATAGAGATCAAGGAGATTAAGAAGAAACCAAGAGAAACTGTGTGGGATTATGACCAACGGTTCAATATTTTGTTGGATAGGATGATGTTCCATATCTAGGACGTCCAACATAGAGAATGATTCATTGTGGGGTTTCTTCCCCATATCCCAGTCCCTCTCACCCAACAGAAGGTGTCTACTCAGGAAAAAGTGATGGAGATTATCATGCACTTGGAGGCTACACCAAGAGGAGAAGGGACATCAGTAGGTTTTGCGCAGGTGCAATCTCAACTGGCCAACTTAACGATGCAATTGTTGGATATGGAAAAGGCAAAAGTCATGTGTGAGCATGTATGGTGCACAACATGCAGGTCGAAGGGGAACCATAGAGATGAGTGTCCTATGCTTGGAAACTATATGGCAATGGGTGTGTCGAATCCTTTTGCAGTTGTGCCTCAAACAGAATGGTGTGAAATTTGCAGACAATAGGGCCATGTACCATGTCATTGCCCAATGTTGGAGAAATATGAGAATATACATCATACTTTGTTTTGCGAATTCTACAAGTCCGTGGGACACGATGTGAACAAATATCAATCACTCTAGTTGATGCAAGATCATACTCATGATGTATTCAAGGTAAAGGAGGAACAAAAGGGTGTTGACTGTGGTGTTGCTGAGAGAGGCAGATATCAAGGAGGTACCAGAGGTAGATATGGACGAGGTCATAGTCAAGGATATGAAGGAGGAGGAGGTATACCCCCCACTTGTTTTAATTGTGGAGAGATAGGCCATGTGTCAATATTTTGTACCAAACTGTGTGCTCTATGTGGGTATTTTTACAGATTTGAGCATGTTATAGAGGATTGTATCGACTTGCTGAAGAAATGGGAAGAGAAGAAGACACATTGCAACAAGGTGACTACAGAGCCGCGTGAGAATAATAAAAAGGATGGTGAAGTTGATGTACGGGTGATAACCCAAGGTAGAGCAAAGACAAGAATGGAATTCAAGCATGGTGAAAGTTAGAATCAAAGGCCAGAGGGGAAGATAAGAAAGGCGACACAACCCCCTCCTAAGTTTGATGATGTTCAACAAAAGAAATTTCTACGCGACGCGTAGAGGGCCATAGAGGAAGAAAGAGCACGAGAAGAGTTGCAATGCATGACACAAAGGTCACTTGAGTAGGATTAGATTCATGAAGAAGTGAAATGAGTGACACAAAGATCGTTGGAAGAGGCTTGTAATCATGAAGAATTACAATGCTCCACGTAGAGGTTGTTGGAGGAAGCTCATGTGCACGAAGAAATACAATGCATGACAAAGAAGTCGTTGGAAGAAACGCATACATAGGAGGAGTTGCAAAATGTCAAACAAATGGAAATAGAGGAACATGTACACGAGGAGATGAGGCACACGACACGTGAAGAAACACTTCACGACTTGGGTTGCGAAACAGAAACTGAGGACCAAGTAAGTAACTTCTTGCATTGTTGTTTAAGATTGTTAAATGGTCCTGATGTTGCACGAAAGTTTATGCAAATGTTAGCAACATGCATGGGGGGACAAGGGAAGGAGAGAGGTATATCAACCCCCTACTAGAAAGTGATATGTTCCAAGTTAGTAAGCAGAAGCGCACAAAAAGAGAGTTCAAGATGACAGTTGAACTCAGTAGTTATGAAATGGATGAGATCATGTTGGATCTGGGTTTCGACATAAACATCCCACCTAAGAATTCATGGAAATTGATGGGTAAACTAAACTTATTTTAGTTGGCCATTCTGCAATTGGTAAATCTGTACAGGATCTACCCTATAGGATGATTGAAGCAATATGAAGTAAACATAGAAGGGGTGAATATGAAGGCTGATTTTGAAGTAATAGAGATTATGGATGATTTTGTTCCCTACCCTTCCCTACTTAGCATTGATTGGGCCTTCGATAATAATGCTATGTTGAATATAAAGAAGCAACACATGTCATTTGAGACTGACACCACGTGTGTGATCGCACCTTTAGATCCTAAGGAAGGGGATAGGTATAATGAGACGGTAGATGAGGATGCACAAAGCTCTGTTATTAAGAATATCTACAAGATCATGGGGCATAGGGAATATTATGTCAATCCCACGACCGATGGGGAGTTGAGTTGGAGGAGTGTGAATTCATATGATATTGATTCAAAAAATGCCATGGAAAGATGCCAAAGCAAGATTTATGAAGTCTCGACAAGGAGATGTACACATATTACCACCGAAGTGCATGAAGAAGAATTTGGATCCTACTGTTTCGATGCGTCGGATCCGATGGACGCATTTATTGCCTGGAGGCAGCACATTCTCGAACACCATTGGGTCTGCACCCTCGATACCGTGTTAATAGGAATACTCGTGTAATGGTGGGTTTCACATTGAGAACATTTTTGAGAATGGACAATTATGGAGAGCCCACTGAGATAAAGGTTCAAGCCAGGGGTGGATATCCATTGGTTTATGAGTTCCTGCGAAAGGTGTTGGGTGGCCAAAGAATGACACAAGTCACACATATGATACCTAAAGGCCTGGCCCGCACTGTCAAGAAAGCACTCTATCCCCCTCGGTTCTCTACTAAGAAAGTAAGTGAGTCATGTGCGCAGAGTATGTCGATGGCTACTCCATATGTTGCAATAGAAAGAACGTCCACATGTTCAATCCCCCTCAACCCCATTGAGAAAACAAATGAGCTACGTAGGAGTAAGGAAGGCATGGTTGGTTAATAGATGAAACTAGATCCATATGGGTCGAGTTTAGTTCCTCAATGGAGAAAACTGATCGGTTGGGCTTGTGTGAATAAGTACCATGACCTACCAAGGGGTTGCTGCAAACTAACCATAGGTGCATTGATGCAGGGGTGCACAGGAAAGATGTGTGGCGCCCCCGGAGAATAAGACTTGTGCATGTACGGAGACATCAACATCATAATTAAAATAGGATGGCCCAAATCTTTTCATGCCATAAAAAGTGACATATCCAGTGTACAATACCTAGGGGATAACCTATTACGATAGTAACTGGCAGTAAAGGTTAATATCCTGCCCAAAGATTACACACGTCTAACAATAAAATGGGGTAGCCATGCACCATGAATGCAAAAGGGAAACCTCACTGAGCCTAATCGCCAATTCAAGGAGTTCATTCAGGAACTCATGCAAACAGTTTCGTTCGTCGCACCAGTCACTCAATGAGGCACTTGGTTCGAGGACGAGCCAAATAATAGTGGTGGGGGTCTTTTGGCACCCAAGTTTTGGGTAAATATCATGCGCATGCACAACTGAAGGTGTGCACACTTATTCAAGTTTTGAATGCACTCAAAGCAGTTGTGCAATGGGTGACAAGAGGCGTGCGTTCTAGATCGAATTCTGTTAATGCACGCCAATTCGAGTTCTGTTAATGCGCATCAGTCCAAGTTTTGTGATGCGTGTCATAAATAAAGAAGACACCGCATGCATGTTGGAATCAATAAATGAATAATTGGGAAGTATCCCCGAATGATTACTATAGACAACACACAGGATCATAGAGTAGTAAGAAGATAAGTTGGCAAGGTAGTTGAGATTGCCACGATTCCAAAGATGGTATGTGAAATGCATGTGGGTGACAGAAGCATGCAAGACTAGTAGTCAGAGGAGTGAGTGGGGCATAATTGAAGGTGACAAAGCATCAGAACCAAGAAGTAGATAAAATGGAGTAACAACAACAAAAAAGGAGTTAGTCAGTTGGTTGTTGTTGGTAGTTAAGGTCCTTAAGCTTGCTCTGAGCCTATGTTTTGTAACTTCTCTAGTCACGAGCCTGAGTCTGTCGCATTTTAGAGTTTGTAGGAAAAGCACATGGCACTATGTAATGCAACACTCGGAAAATGTAGAAGAGAGCAAGGCTCTGTTGCTATCAATTGATGAGTTGTTTAATGTATGTTTTTTATGGTAGAATGAGAATAATAAAGATGCAATTATTTTGGCCTTATGATGTGTTGATCATGTGTCAATTGAATGTGTGTGATGATGTTGAATATTGTTAGTAGTTAAGTAGTTGCAATGGATTATATGAATGCCAACACAGATGGATTTATGTGTAATTGTTCCTTCATCACCAACAAAAGACCAGATGGTCTCTGTAATCCTCATGGCATCTCGGGTGAGACCTTCTTTAGTCTTTGGTTGAGGATTGATAGGCCGATGCCTTGGGGTTTTTGTTAGTCAACTCTAGAAAAACCATGGGTCCTAAACCCCCCTAATGTTAAGAATGATGCATGAAAGCATGAATGACGTCAACACTAGCTTCTTGCCATGATCTACTTCCACCCCATTGGATTTCCACCAAGCCTCAGGTTCAATCCCGACTGGATTGTTCATACTTCACCATCCAAACATAACAAACCTTCAACAAACATTCCCTTACTGATGCAAAATGCGTCGGATATAGGCACCCAGTGTGGTAACATCATGAACTAGATGCTCGATCCTTGCTTCATCTCTGAATAATGCCTCCTAGTACTTCTTTTTTTAGCTTCCAGAAGGTTCAACATGCTATGATCTGAGTGTTGTGTACCAACACCAAACCGAGCACTCCTCTAATTAATGATCAACATGATATCACACACCCCAAACTAGTTGTACCGACTACCTTCCATCATTTGGATCTGTCGTCAAACTACTTGTCACTGCCTCCTGTGCTTGTACAAATGTCCTATCATCCATAGCTGTCATGTTGAACGACTATCCTGGCAAGCGGACTCGAGAATTCCCTACATTTAACACCCCATTCAGGTAAAATTTATAATATATGTTATCAACATTAACATATTCCATTATTAGTCCCCGTCGAAGGTGAGACTATAGTGATGAGTTGCACAGTTGATGTAGAATGTGGTGAGTACCTGCACAAGAGATCTAGCTAGTAGAAGAACAAACACAACTTGCAAAATAGAGAAGATG
>ML820818.1:76050-88767 GCA_009831015.1 Picea engelmannii
TGTACTTCTCTTGTGGTTCATGTCGGGGCTATCTTGGTCAACTTGTGATACAACAACAACATCACATTCATCTAACATTTCTTTCAATACTTTTATCTTTTTTATCCTACAAGCTTTTAGTTGTTTGATTTGGGCTGGAGAAGGTAGATATTCTTCTTTTCTTTTCTACTCGATCATGCCAGAAGCTTTCAAGGTAAATGTGATGATAATGTCTTTATAAAAACCTTCTTCGTTATTTAAATAAGCTTGAACATATTCTCTAAAATGGTTTAACTTTGAACCAAAAGAAACAATGTTGCTCCATGTATCCCATGCTTCCAAAATAAGACACATTGTCTTTTTTATATTTTCACCAACAAATTTCCTAAATGCAACCAACAAACTCGACACTCCTTTCAATTTTGAACTCAATTTGGGTGTCCCATCGAGATTTCTCCCAGGTTGAATAGCAACTAGCGGACTTACAAAGATAGGTGGCGGCATTAAGGTGCATTCCAATTCTTTAACTCTTTCCTTTAACCTTGCATTCTTAGCTTCCATATTATCAACTGGAACTTCTAAAGCATGATCAATAACTTTGTGAATTTGGACAATTTTTTATGGTAGGACATTACTCAAGTCCAACTCTGTATTTTTTATTATTTTTCCCTTTGAATTCGCAGGTTCAAAGACTAGCTTCTTCAAGTCTTTATCAAATAATGCATTGTGGAGGGTTAAAGATTCTTCCTCATAAAAGATATGTTCTTGAGTTGCCAATTCTCCATCGGGTTGGACTCTCTGCTCGTCATCTGGAAACTATATGTCTTCAATGTTTGCATCGAGCTCCATGTGTTCAAGAAGAACATCTTTGCCATATATGACCTCTTCCACTTCTTGTTGATTATTTTGTCTTTTCCTCTTGCTAGTTATTGGTAACTTGTGGGGTTTTTCAATATCCTTTTTAGGGTGATTAGGATCATCACCATCACCTGAATTCTCAACTAAGGATTTTTGTTTTTCTTGAGTAATATTTTGGGGATTCTGCTTGGGTGTGCCTCTTTTCTGAGAAGAAGTCTGAGATTTTGAACTCCTTTCCTTTATGACCCTTCCATGTTGTCTGTGTGCTTCATTCATACTAAAAATTGTTATGTGTTGGTGTGTGTGTGTGTGTTTACATATGATACATTGAAGCCTACAGAAACCATCTGATTCATGAAAAATTGTTGAGGGTTAAACCCTTTTACTAAATCTGCCAGTTTTAGATTATATTGGTCAAATTTAGTTGCAAATTCATCAATTTTTGAGGCACTTCTTAATGTAATATCACCAACTCTCCATGGAAATACAATAAATTGCTTTTTCTTTCTTTTAAGAAAGAAATTGGTCCAGAATTTGTATTGTCTACAGACTTCTATCATGAATATCTTATCGGACACATAAAACGGGAGATAAGTTAGGGCCTCCCGGGAGCAGTAAACTATGATTATACTGTATTGTTCGTTTGACTCAAAGTTTCCTCTTTTATCTAAAAATTTCATTGCCTCTAACAAAATTCTTGAGGTATTATTCCCGAATATGAGTTTTTTGAAAGAAGAAAGAAAAGAGTCATAAACTTCATAAAAGTGGTACGTCACTTTCTGCTTCCAGAGTGCAGGATACCAAGTATTTACCGAGTCTATTTTAGGATCAACTTGTCTTGAAAAGTTTAGTCCTTGAAATACATTACAATATACAATGGCGAAGACCAGGTACACAGACATATACAATTTCTTATCTTTCTTGAAATTTGACAGCTGAAATGATATCTAAGAAGATAAAATTTTAGACCAATCAAAAATTCTTTTCATTTAAATAGAATAATGCAAGATGTAAAGAGCCAAATGAGAGACATTAGCAGTTGATTACTATCTCGGTACCCTAGAAAGTAATCAATCCATTTATGTATAAGGTGTCTTAAATACACTGACTTGAATCATAGATAAATCTTCTAAAATTGTGGTCGGGTCTTCGAGACATTGAGGCAATAAATCCCTACCACCATTTTTAGCCTTTATGAAATATTTGGCTTGCTTGACCTTGAAAGTTTTTGTAGGTTTCAGTAATATGAGCATTTGACTGAAAGTTGTTGGTTCCAATGAGATTTAGGACCGTCTATTCAAATTCATAATTCTTTGATCTTTTTCAAAGTTGTCTTTACACCATATTACTAAGTCTTTCACATCAAAGACCTCTGGGACGCACCCTGCCTTAGAAATCCCAGATACCTAGACATCATTACCACTATTTTATTCATGTGACAATGAAGAATAATATCTATAAACCCTCGACCAATGTTTTTTGGGGTCTTCCCGTGCAAATGTATTCAATGTATCACCAAAAAATATTTCTCGTCTTCTCACCATGTTTCTCAGGACTTGAAGAAGAATATATAGTCTTTCTGTAATTACCAAATAATTTGTTTTCATATTAACCACTAGAGTTCTTATTTCAAAAGAGTTATTTGGCGAATTTAATTTGAATTTATGATATTCACCTCGAAGAGTATGCCATTAGTAATGGTCCTTATGTATTTAACCATCTTTCGTTTCGTATAAGATAAACATTAAATGTTTTTTCGATTAATGTGACATGGAGCGAGGACTCATGACGGAGCAAAGAAACATGAAATATACAAGAATATAAAAAATTTTGCTTCAACGGAATATGACTAAGTGTTAGAAGGCAGGCAGGCAGAAGAAAAGGAACTTTCTGAAATGGTGAAACAAACTCCGCTTCCATGGTCAAGCTTTAAAGACTAAGTATCGAAGTACTGAATAGATGGACAAAGTTTTGAGAAAACGACTAAGTATAAAAAAACAGACAGACGAAGAAAGAAAAAAAAAAGTTTTCAAGATATGATATGAACTCTGCTTCCGCAGTTGAAAAATGCTTCAAAGGAATAAGTGTTGGAAATATCATAACTTTGAAATGATACTAAGTACAACAAAGCGGACGGACGGAATTGTGGATATGAGTTAAAGGAAAAGTTTAATATCTGTGATTCCACCATTTTGGGAAGAGCATGTGGTATAATTTGTAGGTAGCGGAGCATGGCAGTGCAATTTGAGGAAGGAAGAGATTAGGATAGGATTCGTAACCCTACAAAATATCAAAATTTTTCTAAGTATGGAAGTATAATACAAAAGAGTGAGAGACTTGTGGCTTAGAGAATTTTAAGGTGAACAGGTTCCCTCACGAGAAATGTTAGAAGAAGATGAAGTTGCCCCCTCTTTGAACCACCCCCTTGCACATTTGTAGCCAAGAAGAAAGAACAATAGATAGTGAGGCGATTGGAGTAGAAGCAAGAGTAGGAGGAGAAAGAAGAGAAGTAACGAGTGGAGAAGAAGATGAATTTAGTGCTACTTTGTTGGGAAGAGTATCAATACCAAGATCTCGGACACCCAATTGTCAGTTTGGAGGATATAGTTCAAGATTGAGGATGTAAAATCAGGATAGTACCATGAGGTTACCTGTGTTCCATGGAACATGTAGAGATGATGCAGAGTAGCATTGGTTCACATGTGAGGCAATATGGTATGTGAAGAGGATCATAGATGAGGCATCAAAGATTGAATAATTGGATACCACATTTAGGGATAGGGCCCTGGCGTGGTATATGAAGTACAAGGCCATAACATCAACAGGATAAGAGAGGTCCCTGACAAAAATCAAGAGAGATCTGCTTAAGGAATTCCAGAAACCTAAGTTAGAATCTCAATGTATTATAGAGATCAAGGAGATTAAGAAGAAACCAAGAGAAACTGTGTGGGATTATGACCAACGGTTCAATATTTTGTTGGATAGGATGATGTTCCATATCTAGGACGTCCAACATAGAGAATGATTCATTGTGGGGTTTCTTCCCCATATCCCAGTCCCTCTCACCCAACAGAAGGTGTCTACTCAGGAAAAAGTGATGGAGATTATCATGCACTTGGAGGCTACACCAAGAGGAGAAGGGACATCAGTAGGTTTTGCGCAGGTGCAATCTCAACTGGCCAACTTAACGATGCAATTGTTGGATATGGAAAAGGCAAAAGTCATGTGTGAGCATGTATGGTGCACAACATGCAGGTCGAAGGGGAACCATAGAGATGAGTGTCCTATGCTTGGAAACTATATGGCAATGGGTGTGTCGAATCCTTTTGCAGTTGTGCCTCAAACAGAATGGTGTGAAATTTGCAGACAATAGGGCCATGTACCATGTCATTGCCCAATGTTGGAGAAATATGAGAATATACATCATACTTTGTTTTGCGAATTCTACAAGTCCGTGGGACACGATGTGAACAAATATCAATCACTCTAGTTGATGCAAGATCATACTCATGATGTATTCAAGGTAAAGGAGGAACAAAAGGGTGTTGACTGTGGTGTTGCTGAGAGAGGCAGATATCAAGGAGGTACCAGAGGTAGATATGGACGAGGTCATAGTCAAGGATATGAAGGAGGAGGAGGTATACCCCCCACTTGTTTTAATTGTGGAGAGATAGGCCATGTGTCAATATTTTGTACCAAACTGTGTGCTCTATGTGGGTATTTTTACAGATTTGAGCATGTTATAGAGGATTGTATCGACTTGCTGAAGAAATGGGAAGAGAAGAAGACACATTGCAACAAGGTGACTACAGAGCCGCGTGAGAATAATAAAAAGGATGGTGAAGTTGATGTACGGGTGATAACCCAAGGTAGAGCAAAGACAAGAATGGAATTCAAGCATGGTGAAAGTTAGAATCAAAGGCCAGAGGGGAAGATAAGAAAGGCGACACAACCCCCTCCTAAGTTTGATGATGTTCAACAAAAGAAATTTCTACGCGACGCGTAGAGGGCCATAGAGGAAGAAAGAGCACGAGAAGAGTTGCAATGCATGACACAAAGGTCACTTGAGTAGGATTAGATTCATGAAGAAGTGAAATGAGTGACACAAAGATCGTTGGAAGAGGCTTGTAATCATGAAGAATTACAATGCTCCACGTAGAGGTTGTTGGAGGAAGCTCATGTGCACGAAGAAATACAATGCATGACAAAGAAGTCGTTGGAAGAAACGCATACATAGGAGGAGTTGCAAAATGTCAAACAAATGGAAATAGAGGAACATGTACACGAGGAGATGAGGCACACGACACGTGAAGAAACACTTCACGACTTGGGTTGCGAAACAGAAACTGAGGACCAAGTAAGTAACTTCTTGCATTGTTGTTTAAGATTGTTAAATGGTCCTGATGTTGCACGAAAGTTTATGCAAATGTTAGCAACATGCATGGGGGGACAAGGGAAGGAGAGAGGTATATCAACCCCCTACTAGAAAGTGATATGTTCCAAGTTAGTAAGCAGAAGCGCACAAAAAGAGAGTTCAAGATGACAGTTGAACTCAGTAGTTATGAAATGGATGAGATCATGTTGGATCTGGGTTTCGACATAAACATCCCACCTAAGAATTCATGGAAATTGATGGGTAAACTAAACTTATTTTAGTTGGCCATTCTGCAATTGGTAAATCTGTACAGGATCTACCCTATAGGATGATTGAAGCAATATGAAGTAAACATAGAAGGGGTGAATATGAAGGCTGATTTTGAAGTAATAGAGATTATGGATGATTTTGTTCCCTACCCTTCCCTACTTAGCATTGATTGGGCCTTCGATAATAATGCTATGTTGAATATAAAGAAGCAACACATGTCATTTGAGACTGACACCACGTGTGTGATCGCACCTTTAGATCCTAAGGAAGGGGATAGGTATAATGAGACGGTAGATGAGGATGCACAAAGCTCTGTTATTAAGAATATCTACAAGATCATGGGGCATAGGGAATATTATGTCAATCCCACGACCGATGGGGAGTTGAGTTGGAGGAGTGTGAATTCATATGATATTGATTCAAAAAATGCCATGGAAAGATGCCAAAGCAAGATTTATGAAGTCTCGACAAGGAGATGTACACATATTACCACCGAAGTGCATGAAGAAGAATTTGGATCCTACTGTTTCGATGCGTCGGATCCGATGGACGCATTTATTGCCTGGAGGCAGCACATTCTCGAACACCATTGGGTCTGCACCCTCGATACCGTGTTAATAGGAATACTCGTGTAATGGTGGGTTTCACATTGAGAACATTTTTGAGAATGGACAATTATGGAGAGCCCACTGAGATAAAGGTTCAAGCCAGGGGTGGATATCCATTGGTTTATGAGTTCCTGCGAAAGGTGTTGGGTGGCCAAAGAATGACACAAGTCACACATATGATACCTAAAGGCCTGGCCCGCACTGTCAAGAAAGCACTCTATCCCCCTCGGTTCTCTACTAAGAAAGTAAGTGAGTCATGTGCGCAGAGTATGTCGATGGCTACTCCATATGTTGCAATAGAAAGAACGTCCACATGTTCAATCCCCCTCAACCCCATTGAGAAAACAAATGAGCTACGTAGGAGTAAGGAAGGCATGGTTGGTTAATAGATGAAACTAGATCCATATGGGTCGAGTTTAGTTCCTCAATGGAGAAAACTGATCGGTTGGGCTTGTGTGAATAAGTACCATGACCTACCAAGGGGTTGCTGCAAACTAACCATAGGTGCATTGATGCAGGGGTGCACAGGAAAGATGTGTGGCGCCCCCGGAGAATAAGACTTGTGCATGTACGGAGACATCAACATCATAATTAAAATAGGATGGCCCAAATCTTTTCATGCCATAAAAAGTGACATATCCAGTGTACAATACCTAGGGGATAACCTATTACGATAGTAACTGGCAGTAAAGGTTAATATCCTGCCCAAAGATTACACACGTCTAACAATAAAATGGGGTAGCCATGCACCATGAATGCAAAAGGGAAACCTCACTGAGCCTAATCGCCAATTCAAGGAGTTCATTCAGGAACTCATGCAAACAGTTTCGTTCGTCGCACCAGTCACTCAATGAGGCACTTGGTTCGAGGACGAGCCAAATAATAGTGGTGGGGGTCTTTTGGCACCCAAGTTTTGGGTAAATATCATGCGCATGCACAACTGAAGGTGTGCACACTTATTCAAGTTTTGAATGCACTCAAAGCAGTTGTGCAATGGGTGACAAGAGGCGTGCGTTCTAGATCGAATTCTGTTAATGCACGCCAATTCGAGTTCTGTTAATGCGCATCAGTCCAAGTTTTGTGATGCGTGTCATAAATAAAGAAGACACCGCATGCATGTTGGAATCAATAAATGAATAATTGGGAAGTATCCCCGAATGATTACTATAGACAACACACAGGATCATAGAGTAGTAAGAAGATAAGTTGGCAAGGTAGTTGAGATTGCCACGATTCCAAAGATGGTATGTGAAATGCATGTGGGTGACAGAAGCATGCAAGACTAGTAGTCAGAGGAGTGAGTGGGGCATAATTGAAGGTGACAAAGCATCAGAACCAAGAAGTAGATAAAATGGAGTAACAACAACAAAAAAGGAGTTAGTCAGTTGGTTGTTGTTGGTAGTTAAGGTCCTTAAGCTTGCTCTGAGCCTATGTTTTGTAACTTCTCTAGTCACGAGCCTGAGTCTGTCGCATTTTAGAGTTTGTAGGAAAAGCACATGGCACTATGTAATGCAACACTCGGAAAATGTAGAAGAGAGCAAGGCTCTGTTGCTATCAATTGATGAGTTGTTTAATGTATGTTTTTTATGGTAGAATGAGAATAATAAAGATGCAATTATTTTGGCCTTATGATGTGTTGATCATGTGTCAATTGAATGTGTGTGATGATGTTGAATATTGTTAGTAGTTAAGTAGTTGCAATGGATTATATGAATGCCAACACAGATGGATTTATGTGTAATTGTTCCTTCATCACCAACAAAAGACCAGATGGTCTCTGTAATCCTCATGGCATCTCGGGTGAGACCTTCTTTAGTCTTTGGTTGAGGATTGATAGGCCGATGCCTTGGGGTTTTTGTTAGTCAACTCTAGAAAAACCATGGGTCCTAAACCCCCCTAATGTTAAGAATGATGCATGAAAGCATGAATGACGTCAACACTAGCTTCTTGCCATGATCTACTTCCACCCCATTGGATTTCCACCAAGCCTCAGGTTCAATCCCGACTGGATTGTTCATACTTCACCATCCAAACATAACAAACCTTCAACAAACATTCCCTTACTGATGCAAAATGCGTCGGATATAGGCACCCAGTGTGGTAACATCATGAACTAGATGCTCGATCCTTGCTTCATCTCTGAATAATGCCTCCTAGTACTTCTTTTTTTAGCTTCCAGAAGGTTCAACATGCTATGATCTGAGTGTTGTGTACCAACACCAAACCGAGCACTCCTCTAATTAATGATCAACATGATATCACACACCCCAAACTAGTTGTACCGACTACCTTCCATCATTTGGATCTGTCGTCAAACTACTTGTCACTGCCTCCTGTGCTTGTACAAATGTCCTATCATCCATAGCTGTCATGTTGAACGACTATCCTGGCAAGCGGACTCGAGAATTCCCTACATTTAACACCCCATTCAGGTAAAATTTATAATATATGTTATCAACATTAACATATTCCATTATTAGTCCCCGTCGAAGGTGAGACTATAGTGATGAGTTGCACAGTTGATGTAGAATGTGGTGAGTACCTGCACAAGAGATCTAGCTAGTAGAAGAACAAACACAACTTGCAAAATAGAGAAGATGAGAGAAAATTTGGAGAGAAAAGAATGAGAAAATGTATTAACCAAAAGAATGAATGATAATTTACACATGATATACTCTATAGAGCTCAACTAATGCACACTGGAAGAGAAGCCAATGCACCATAGTGGTGGTCTAGAGAGATCTAGACACACACATGTAGTTACCATAGTTAACTGCCACCTAGTCCTAGTTAACTAGTCATGCAGTCTTCAATTAACTGAGTCACACATGTGGAAGTGAGAGAAGCACATGCAACTATTGGTGATAAAACTGAGGTTTCCATGCATGAGTGACTTCCACTAGTATAACTAAGTGTAAATGGCTCTAAACTGAAGAGAATATTCTCCTAGAGTGTAGGAGAGGTTCCTAAAAAATAGGAGACCCTCAATAATGACTGATAAACATAGGAAAATAAGGAAAAAATATCCTAGGTGTGTGTAATATCTCCAGCACCCCTCCTGAACACTACTATGGGGTAGTGAAGAATGGGTCCCGAAAACAAGGGCCATGTTAGGTACCCATGTACAATGCAACTAATGAACACTGAAGAAATAAAGTGAGGAAAGAGGGAAAATCTCATGAGAAAAAAAAACCCCTCCAAGTACAATGTATTAAAAGAAGAGAAAGAGAGTACTCTAATTGTCACGCCAAATGACAGTTGGTCTATGGAAATGGATGCCCATCTTTGTAAGGAAGTTTTGTAACCACAATGCTTGGATGGTAGTGTTAACTAATCCTCTGTACTCGGCCTCGACTGAAGATAGAGCAATAGCAGACTGCTTCTTGCTCGAACAACATATAGGCCCTGAACCCAAACCGAGAGTGTATATGGATGTGGAATTGTGATTAGTGTTGTCATCTGCCCAGTTAGAATTTGTGAATCCTATGAGATCCAATTTGCAACCTGATGCATAGTGGATCCCATAATTGATGGTGCCTCAAACGTACCGAAGGATACGTTTTTCAAACTTCCAGTGTAATTCATGCGGCTCCTGCATGTACCTGGAGAGTGCTCCGACTACATATGATAGGTCTGGTCGGGAGTGGGAGAGATACAACAAACTACCCACTAGCTGCCTGTACAGAGTGCTATCAACCAGTGGAGTGTTCCCACCATCCTCGAGTCTCACCCCAAATAGAAAGGGGGTAGGGGAATACTTGTGGTCTGTCATGTGAAATCTCTCCATGAGATCCCGAGCATATTTGGCTTGAGATATCTTGATGCTTGAATCATCCTGACTAATATCGATACCAAGGAAGTAATGGAGTGACCCATGTCTATCATCAAAAACCTGTCATGCAGAATCCTCTTCACCACAACAATCGATGAAGTCAAGCAACCAATGATAAAAAGATCATCCACATAAATAACTAGAATCAAAAGTGAATCTGTAGTCCTAAGCATGTACACATTTGGATCAAATTTTCATCTCACAAAATTATGGGACAACAGGTAGGAGTCCATCTTGGCGTACCATGCTCTCGGTGCCTGTGTGAGGCCATAGAGAGACTTCTTGATCCTGCAAACCAAATATGAATCTTGTATGAAGCCAGGTGGATGCTCCATGTAAATCTCCTCTGAGATATCTCTGTGAAGAAATGCATTCTTCACATCCATCTGATGGACTTCCCATCCTCCAGCTGCCACAATAGCAAGGGCCAAACGAATGGAGTCCACCTTCCCTACTGGAGAGAATGTCTCATCTTAGTCTATGCCATGAACCCACTGAAAAAATTTGGTAACCAATTTTGCCTTGTATTTGCTAACCTATCCATTTGTTGCGCTCTTGGTCTTGTAGACCCATCTACATCTGATAAGCTTCCTTCCTGAAGGAAGTGGAACTAGACTCCAAGTCTGGTTCTCGAGGAGGGAGTTGTAATCCTCCTATATAGTTGATTCCCAAAAGGGATTCCCTACAGCCTCGCCATAGGTCTGCGGGTCTGAAGACTAAGCCACATAACAATGCATAGGAAACATGGGCTCAGTGGTTGTGAGTACATGAGGAACTGAGATCAAGTCCTTCTGAAATCCGCTGGATACCCAACAAGATCTTTTGCATCCTGAAGAGTGGTCTATGCCAACTTGGGCCTCTGCTATGGCTCCTCATCTGCCTATACCGACTGGTATACATGTTCTGAATCCTTTGACTATGTATCAAAACTAAGATTTGAAGTATAGTCTGAATGTACTGACTCATCATCTCTAACTGGTAGAAGGACAAAAATACCTGCATGTGGCTCATGTGGAGAATGCGAGAGGCCTTCCTCAAACTAAAAACTATGCTCAATGATGAGTTGGTCTGTAGAGGGATCAATGAGTCTGTATCCCTTCACACCGTCTGGGTATCCAACAAATATACATGCAGTACTCTGAGGATCGAGTGCTTTCCTCTTTTTAGAAGGAATTTGGGCCCATGCATGTGAGTCAAAGACATCGAAGTGGGTGACTTCCGGTTTGTTGCCGCTCCAAGCCTCGAAAAGAGCCTTGAACTTAACAAATCTATGAGGGGATCTGTTTTGAATGTGTTGGTGACGGAAGTCACTCCTAGATTTCTTGCAGGAGCAGAGCTCGACGCCCATCAGTTTAATGTCACGATTTGTTTTGAAGGGGTGACCGAATGGAGGGAAACTCGAGGAGATATCACTCTAACTCAGAGACTAAGTCTGGTACATATGGTGACAAAGGAGGTCTTGATCCAACTTCAGCCAGTGGGTTGATAAAGGGTTAGCAGGCTGAAGACTTAGTGAGGAAAATGAACAAACAGCCTTGGGCAACAGGCTTACGGCTACTTGCAGAAGAAAGACACTAAGCAAGATCCTCTTGGATTCAGGGTCTCAAGAAGCTGAGGAGGACTCGACTGGATCCTCCAATTCCAAGTCACTCAGCGATAGGCAAAATCACAAGAACTGGTTAGACATATTATAATTGCTACAGTGATCCTACCAACATCATCCTATAACAGATATAGCTCGACTGGATCCTCCAATTCTGAGCAATTTCTAACACAGTGGAACAAAGATGTAAAAGAGACTGGCATTCATCAGGCAAGAAGTCTCAAGAGTGCATACATAACCAGAGTATCAGTTCTTCATTAAAGATTTACAACCGAGAGCTAAGCTCAACCATCGATAGATACAAAAATGGCGAAAACGCCTTCATATACTCAAAACAACAACAACAGCGAAATCAAGACACTGCATTGAAAGCTTTGCATCTGCGTGGCTTCTGACAGTCAACCTCTGAAAGATCGTCCAACTTATGTCAGACACAATCTTAATTCTTTGACAGTTCCAACGGCGAATCGACGTGCCTTAAATTCATGGTCATGCTTTCCAATTAAGGTGGAGGCGATGCCTAACCACCACCAACCGCTTCAATAACTGCTTCTTGGGATTGAGGACGACCGGGCCAACTCAGCACCTTGGGATATGGAAGACTTCTCGTGTCACCACGTGGAATAGCTTGACTGGCTCAAAGGATATGCGTGAGGAGCCAGCACAAAAGATGAGGGGGTATGGACATGGAGCGAAGGGGCCGAAACTGTGAGGACGCGAAAGAAGTGGCGAGGCGTGAGAAGGGTTTTGGGAGAGACACATGGAAAAATACGTTAAGGAAGTAGGGAAGCAGGTGCGATGGACATCTTTTAGCGGGAGGCTGACCTGGAGGGAAGGGTACGCGTGGTGGATGGTGTGTGGATGATGGAAAAGAAAGAAGACCACGCGGACCACAGAGGGGAGGTAGATGGATGACACATGGTGGCGGAAGAAGAGCGGTTGGAAGGTGACGTGACAGGAGAAGGGCCCACGCAAGCTTAAACGCAGAGCAGCTGAGGATGGCAGGAGTGCATGAGTGCTGCTGATCCAGGCATTGAAATCTCAGCCGTCGAAAGATGCTCTGTCGATTCCGGACTCCCCCCCCTCCGCTTAAAGGTAGAAAGGCAGGGGGGGTCCGGAATGGTCCTCATCGCCGTTGATCCGAGTGCGCCAATCTGAATCGTTGGAGAGTTGCGCCCGCGATTCCGGACCC
>ML820818.1:97348-126196 GCA_009831015.1 Picea engelmannii
TCGCTGTGCGCCGTTGATCTGGGCGCGCGAATCGCGACCGTTAGATTTTGCATATGGTTTACCGCGGGTGTATTATCACCCCAGACTTAGGACAAGTGGGTTTTTGACCCAATCCTTTGCATTCTCCCCCTTATACAAGAAATATCGCTAACAGAATGTGATTGGCATATTTAAGTGTCTCATCCCAAAGCTTGGGAGGAAGTGATATTGCATGCAACATGCAAGAGGCCATCTCTTTGAGATATTTTTTTTTCCCGCTCGACAACCTCATTCTGCTGCAGAGTATATGGTATTGTGTGTTGCAATCGTATCCCAACCTCAAGACAAAGATTCTAAACATCTTTGTTTACGTACTCCATCCCATTATTTGTATGGAGGGATTTTATCTTTCTCCCTAATTGAGTATCAACAAGTGCTTTGAACTCTTTGAGATGCTCAAAGACCTCAGACTTTTTCCTGAGAAAAATACCTAAGTATAACATGAGTAATCATAAAAAAATGTGAGCACGTACCTTGCATTGTTTATGGATGGTTGCGAGAATGGACCCATGATATTTCTGTGAATCATATCTAATGAAGAGGAGGTCCTATGAGCCTTCCCCTTCTCAAACTTCTCTTGAGGGTGCTTGCCAAGGACACATCCTTCACAAACCCCTTTGGAAAAGAGGATATCAGGTAATCTGGTGACCATCCCTTTCTTGCAAAGTTGTTGCATGTACCTGAAGTTCAAGTGACTAAACCTCTCATGCCATAGTCTAATACTGTCATCAGCATGCGTAAGTAGTACATAGGAATCATGTTCAATAAACTTATAAAAATTGTATAACCGAGATTAATGATTTACCTCCCCGACAACAATCCTAGAGCTATCTTGCATGTAAAATATGGACACGGAGTCTAGTGTGAACTCCACCTTTTTTCCTAAGCCCGAGTGTGTAATATGATACACCAAGAGTAGATTCACAGAAAGTTGAGGAACATGGAGAACATTCTCAAAACTTCCATGATCTAGTTCTACTCTCCCTTTTCTAGTGACCTCGATTGGAGAGTCATCACCGATGAGGATAGGAGGACCATTGCATGTAGTCAAAGAAGATAAGATATCATGTGTGGTATCCATATGGTGGGATGCACTTGAATCCATGATCCAGGGATCAGGTGAAGAGTGAACAACAACTAATGCATGGTGATTACCTTTGGGAGCATGATCTTCTGGCTTCTTCTTGGCACCCTCTAGAATTTGATCCCCAGGGTTGTTCTTTTGAAGAATCTAAGTCATAAGGTCTATTTTCTTCTTCATGCATGCAGATTCTTGATGGAATCCTTGATTGCAGTAGATACACTTCTGTCATTTCTTCCCTTTTCCACTTTTGTATCTTGAGGAGTCGTTGAAGGGTTTGGAGTACCCTTCCTTCTTTTGTTTTGCATGTGCCTCTTCTTTTTCTTTCTTTTTGGATTTATGATGTTGAGAAATGGTGCCATCATGTGCAGAAAGTGCATGCGCTTTGGAGTTTTTTATTACACCCATCTTGAGGATTTTGTCTTGCTCTTGAATCAGGGCCTCAATGAAGGTCTCCAAAGATGACATAGTCCAGGATGCTTCAACAGTCAACTTCCGAGTGTGGAAAGTAGAAACAAAAATTGAATAATTCGAACCAAGTTTTGACAAAATGGTGAGAACCACTCGCTTTTCCTCCTTTGATTTATCAACCCCGCAAGCCTTAAGTTGCAACAACAAATCCTTGTACCTTGTGAAGAAATCATGGATGTTTTCAAAGATTTTCAAATCTAATGCAAGTAATTCCACCTCGATCATGTGGCCTCTCATCTCATCTTGTTTGCTAAAGAGTCCTTCCATGGTGGTCCAGATCTCATTTGGAGTTTTGCAAGAAGATAAATGAAACAACAACTCAGGGGATATTTACTTGCAGAGGGCTCCATAAGCCTCATCCATTCTATTGAGGTATTTGGATTTTCCAGTGGCTGATGTGGGTTATGTTTCTGTAGCCATGGTTAACATATACAATCCTCTACCTCAAAGCAAAATCTCCATCTTGTTGTTCCATTCAAATTAGTTGTACGGTGTTAGCATGACAGATGACGAAGATTCCATTCTTCTTGCATTCTTCAATCTTCAGTACCTGCAAATAAAAATGTTGGTGCACCTTCTTCCTAGAAACATGTGGCATGTAGATTTTGGTGAGTACCTGCACAAGAGATCTAGCTAGTAGAAGAACAAACACAACTTGCAAAATAGAGAAGACGAGAGAAAAATTGGAGAGAAAAGAACAAAAAAATGTATTAACCAAAAGAACGAATGATGATTTATACATGATATACTCTGTATAACTCAACTAATGTGCATTGGAAGAGAATCCAATGCACCATAGTGGTGGTCTAGAGAGATATGGACACACACATGCAGTAACCAGAGAACTGCCACCTAGTCCTAGTTAACTAGTCATGCAGTCTTCAGTTAACTGAGTCACATGTGTGGAAGTGAGAGAAGCACATGCAACTGTTGGTGATAAAACAGAGGTTTCCATGCATGAGTGACTTACACTAGTCTAACTAAGTGTAATTGGCTCTAAACTAAAGAGAATATTCTCCTAGAATGTAGGAGAGGTTCCTAAAAAATAGGAGACCCTTAATGATGACTAATAAACATAGGAAAACAAGGAAAAAATATCCTAGGTGTGTGTAATATCTCCAACAATTGACTCCCTATTAGTTGATAGTTTAACTCTCTTTTTTTTAAATTTCAATGTTAAATATAGGAAGATTGTAATAACAATTTTTATTTAAATTAAAAATTTTAATTTTCTTCAATTTCACTGGACCTAAACTTTGATGCGTTATAGATGCAGTGGTGACGTGCATTAAAGGTTGGTTTCCATTCCTTTGTCGAGGCTCTATTAGTGTTAATGGTGTTATGTTTTGTTTTAATGGCACTATACATGTTGGGAGCGTATGTTTAACATGTTGCTCGATGATGAACTACAACATACATGGTAAACTAGCAGACATTAAATTTATTTTCATAAGTGGGGTTCTCCATTCATAATTTCACATTAAAAATTTTAATAAGTTTGAAGACCTGTGTATTGCTTCCTCTAATGTTTTGTGGTCTGGTATTTGAATACTATCTGAGCCGAGGATTTATCAACACCCAAGTGGAATAAACTATAGAGTAATGGTGTCCATTCCTTTGACAAGGCCCAAGGATTTTTAATGGTGTTGTACATGTTGCTCGACGATGAACTGCAACATACACAGTAAACTTGTAGGCATTAAATTTGTTTTCAAATGTAGGGTTCTTCGTCCATAATTTTACATTAAATTTTTTAACAAGTTCGAAGATCTGCGAATTGCTTCCTCTAATGTTTTGTGATCTAGATATATGTTGTGCATACAATATCGTCTAACACATCTTGACCAACTTGAACTGTCGATCGAGTCTAATTCCTTTGATTTCGTGGTGGAGGGCTATGAAGTGGTGTTCGACGTGGCCATTCCTATAGACTTCTCCAAGCTCTCTGAGGCAAATTATTATTTATTTTATTTTTCTTGTCATAAGCTCTAGGATGAGGGAGTGAACACTGATCAGATCATAACATCTTACAGGTTTTCTATAAATTGTGGGATAGGATGATTTCATTGAGCATGTTGTGAAGGGAGTATTGAATGTGTTGAATGCATGCTCACGAGCTAAATATGTGAGGCGTTTGGTTTATACTTCATTGGTGGTAGCAACTTGTTCACTTAACAAGGAGGGAGAACATATTAGCAGTTGTAGTCTGGATGAATCTATATGGACTCTTGTAGATTTTATGAGAAAGACACACCATCATCCTCTTGGAGTGAGTATAAGTTGATGCATTCCCCCCAAAAAAAAAATGCAGATCAAGGTAATAGTACTGACTATTATTTAGAGATGTGCAGTTTTATTTCATAGCCAAGACTTTGGTAGAGAAAGCAATAATGTGGTTGGACCTTTCCTAACTTCTACATTTATGGTTTCATGCCAAATAATATTAGGCATAGCTACAGAATTAGGTATTTGATTATACATGTACATCTTTTTAATTTAGAGTTAAGGCTTCTTTTGGTTTATTAGGGTAGAAAGGTGACTTGCTAAGGTTAACAAAGATTTATTTTTTATAACCCCTTTTGAGAAGGGGCATTGAAGATAAAGATAAAGAGAAAGCTTACTTTTTCTTTTAAAGATAGGGTAGGTGTTATCTATTTGGGATCGTAAAAATGTGAAATGATAGTGGTTTAAAACGCTTATGACAACAACACTTTGGTTTAAAATCCACAGGGACTTACAAAAGATTCAAGTTTACACGGTCCCTTTTGGGATCCATATCATTAGTTCACATAGATGAAGTATGTGAGGCCCATATATTTTTTTACAGAGTAACCCAATGTACAAGGGCGACATATTTGCTCAACGTTCTCTCTCAGTATTTATGAGTTAGCAAATATGAGTCATAAACTCCATCGACATTTCACCTCGATGCCATTCAAGTAAGCAATGTTTGATCTCCCGATATAAGTACTTTATTTAACATATTAAGTAATTTTCTTATATAAGTACTTTGTTTATTTAGCATATTAAAGTAATCAATCTTTTACTATATATTTTTTTATTTAGAATATAAAAGTAACCAATCTTGGAGTATAAGTATTCTAATTAGCATATTCAAGTAAGCAATCTTCTTGCCTGAGTACTTTATTTATTAAGCACAGTAAGCAATTTTTTAGTATAAGTTTTTTATTTGTTTAGAAGTTTAAGTGTTATTAAACAATTGTCATTAATCGGGTATAGAATAATTAGATCGGGATATTAATTTTTCTGAAATGACATACTGTGGCATTAATTTTTTTGAGTTGTATGACATTGGAAGGTCAACACAATGTAGTTCTTATGCACTGCGAGAGGGGAGGATGGGTTGTTATTTCCTTCTTGTTGGCTTCCCTTCTCATTTATAAGAAGCATAATACATGGGGCCATAAGACTTTGGTAATGATTCACAAGCATAACCCTAAGGAGATTTTACATCTATTATCTCCTATGAGTCCAATCCTATCTCATATATGGTATCTTTAGTATATATGTGGGAGAACCACTGGGTCTGAATGGCCTTCGCCCGAAAGGGCTTTGACCCTTGATTGTGTTATTCTTAGAATTATTCATTGCTAGATTATTGTTGGGAAACAATCCTCTCAAGGTCTCGGTCACGTTCGACGGGTAAGATGGCAACAAAGGCCACAGAATATGGATGTGAAGAGGATGGGCCCCCACCTTGGTTTCTTTCCTGAATTTTTGTATTTGCATTAAACGAGTTGACAAATATCTCCGACCTTAGCTTTTTTTTGGTTGGAGATTTTGATGTTTGTCAGAAGCGATGTAGACAACCCAATTCTGGGTCTATTTTTCATTCTCCTACTCCATTATGTTGCCATGGCTACCATGCCTAGGAAGTCAATGAGTGTGCCCTGTGTATTACACTAATACACATTCACTTTCCTTCTACATATTTCTGGATCGTTTTTCCTTTATCAACCGTTGGGATAACAAAGTCAGATGAAATGTGGGGTTGGCAAGTGCAAGGTTCGAGTCCATGGGGACATATTTATTTGGGCACTTCAGTATGCAGTTAAAGTTGGTTCCCGGTTATTCCTCTACCATTGTCATCACCTTTTATGTGAGTACATTCATAATAATATTTATGGTTTTTTTTTGTAAGTTTGCTTATACCTACTTATGTATCTAAATGGGGAAGGTAACTTTCTTATCAGACTGAGCACAATGATATAGACTTCAAATTCTTGGGCAACGAGTCCCGACAACCTTACATTCTTCAAACTATTGCATTCATATGTGGAAAGGGTGAGAGAGAACATTGCATATACCTCTGGTTTGACCCCACCATGGGTTTCCATTCTTATGACATGGTTTGGAACATGTACTAGATTGTGCAAGCCCCCATACTTGAGCTTGTGACATTGCCATTATTTCTTATTTAAAACATATCCAAAGGAAAATGCACCATGCAATTTTTAGAATGAACCTTGCTCTAGCTTAATAAAGTTTGGTGTGATGTGTTTCTTTTGGAAGATTTTTTGTAGACGAGGTGTCAATTCACGTGTTCAAGAACAACAAGCAAGCAAAAAAAGAAAAGAAGAAGATTTCTTGGAGAAGTCAATCTCATTGTCAAAGGTATTTGTAGTGACTTGAATGCAAGCACCAAACATCTCTTGTACATAGGATGGGGCATTATTTTATATCTTTTTATATATGTGTCAATTAGATCCATGAAAATCATTGATTACTAAATCCATTTTTTAATTTTTTTGTAGGAATCTAGTTCATGCACTATGATATAGAAATACACATGACTTGGGGTTTATCAATGGTTTTTATGGTAGGGAATGGATCTCTTCTTGCGCACTATGTTATTTCTATGCGTCCTAATCTAATTCCTTGTTAATTCAAATTTTATTCATACTCTTGCTTTAGGAAAAAGGTTGGAGATCAATCCATAAACTATGAAACATAGATGCATACATGTATTTTCATTCATAAAGTAATCCTTTTTCTATGTTGTCTCCTTTCTTGGTGTGATCTTTGTGTATTTTATTAATAACCAAAGCTACATTTTTCTTCATTCACTCCATACGATTAAGATCTATTTGGTGATGATGGTCTGCGGTAAGAGAGATGTCTAGGGTTTCCACAGTACTGCCCTGGGTTTCCACAGTACTACCCTTGGGCGAACGCCTAGCGGAACCTTGAGGGTTTCCACAGTACACGGGCCAGACGGTATGTTGCCCCCTAATGGAACCTACCCCTTTACCCAACCTGTTCATCCTCCCTCACCTTCTTTGCCTACTCTTACCGTTTGTTTGTAGGTTCTAGGGTTTACCCGTTGTTTGAGGTCCGTGGAATGCCTTATCACCCACCTTCCCCCTTTGAAGTTTGTGTTTTTTGCTGGTAATAGCCACTATACTTCCTTTGTGACAAAACTCTCATGTAGATGGCCCACAATCTAGATTTATCCTGGGCTAACGAGGACGAGTTGTGGGCCAAGGATGGCCTTTTCCTTGTTGATGAGGCCTATACTTTTATGTTCGACTGTCAGCGTCAACTACAGACTCCACTGATATCATTGACTTCGTCTGCAGTGGACACCACCTCCCTTTCCCATCTGTCTTCTGCAATTGTCAGCTCTTTTACTCCTGCCATTACTTCCCTACCTTCTCTTCGACATGTGCCTCCCCCTTCCCCTAGATCCTGTCCAATTGGCCGCCTTCACGTGCCTGTCATGAAGCCTCCTTCGCTCCCTCATCTTAGTGCCTCCTTCGATGTGGTAAACTCCTTACCTTTCCTGCACATGACTCTCTTCCCTTCGAAGGTCCCTCTCTGCAGACTTTTTCTTCCCTAAGCTCTCGTCCTCACTCTCTCGAAGCTAGCCATAATCGCTCTGTCATTGTTTCTGCTCGATCAAACAGAAGGAAAAAATGTTGGAAGACCCGCGAAGATAAGCCAAGTTGCATTCTTGGGCGGGATATTAATTTGGACAGAGTTTTAGGTCTCGCAGAGAAAGCTCTTGTTAGAATTTTTTTTTACACCAGGATGAATATGCACCAGCTAACCAAGTGGATGCTTTCCTATTGGAAACATATCCTTGGATACTACCCCAGGTTCAGTCTTCTTGCTAATCACTGGTTAGTGTTCCAATTTCTCTCTGAAAGTGACCTACTGCGCATTCTAGGTTCACCTCGGCTTTTCAGGAAAGGTGTTCTAATGTTGAAACGTTAGTGTCCGGGTTTCAATCCCCATTTGGAGAATTTAAGAAAACGCAGTTTTTGGATGCTCCTTCCTGACTTTCAGCTGGATTATTGGTCCATCCGAGTATTCGAGGTGATAGCTAATTCGGTTGGAAAGTTTATGTTTTTTGATGAATCTACGCTCTTGAAACATAACAAGAGAACAATTTGGCTACTGGTTGAATTGGACCTGGACAGAGGCCTTCTGGATTCAGTAGACATAACCATTGGAGATGACCACTTTCGGCAAATGGTCGATTTCTAGAAGGATCCATTCCGTTTCCATTCTTGCTGGAAAACGAGACATCTAAAGAATAGTTGTCCATCCACTTTGGTTCGCCCTCAGTGCTCCAGTCCTTCGACGATTGTGGGGGCTTCTTCTAAAATCTCAAATTTGGACCCTTTCGACTATGACTCTTTTTTTGGTAAGATGAGACTTTTCTTTCCTTCCTTTTTCATTAAACTATCCTCGATTGAACTAGACTACCTTAAGGTAAATGAAAATTGGGTTCTAGACATATTTGGTGAATTCTGTGGAATTCTCATGAAGAATATTGAGAATTCAAAGAACTTATGTACTTCGCGGCCCTTCGGTAATGACCTTCTCTTCCCTGATGTTTTACTGCCTACCCCCCCTTCTGATGTACCCCTAAACATTGCACCACTCTCTGTTTCGGAGTCTAGTTGGAACCACATACTAAAACGATGCCCCAAAGGTCTCCCCCTGTTAACCCTATTGTACTTACCCCCTCATTTTCTAATCCTTTCAACTCACTAGAACCTAAACCATTACCTGTCTCTAATATTTCCTCCCTTCTTCCCTCCGCTACCCTCTGTTCGAACGTCACTATTAGGAAAAAATCCAGAGCCCGACTTCCTAAGACTCCACCTGGTGCAACGGAAGGCAGACTAGCTTCCTTTGTTGATCTTGAATTACTGCCTTCAGACTTCCCTTTGACCACAAATTATCCAACTTCCCTTTCACTTGATATTGTTCTACCCTCCTCATCGACCCTTAGAGCAGGCCTATCAATTACCCAGGTGTCCTTATGATCATTTTGTCTCTCAATATATGAGGGTTTGGAGGTCCCCAAAAATGGCCTCCCTTAAAGCTCTTTTTTCTCAAGTTAACCCTGATATCATTTTTATCCAAGAAACCTTTGTTAGCAGAGACAAAGCACTCAAGTTTTTCCTTCAATGTGTCCCCTCCTGGAATGCGGTGGCTTTGGACCCTTGTGGACGATCTGGGGGATTGTTGACTGGTTGGAACCCTACCTTTGCTAAGCTTTCTGCTCTTGAAACTCATGCAGGTATCTACCTAGAAGGAAGGGTTAAACGGTCAGCGACTTCAGTTAAATTGTTGAATTGTTACGCTCCCTATAAGGACATGGAAGTTTTCTGGAACACTCTTCTTCAGTCTGGCCTTTTACATGAAGAAGACCTTATTGTTGTTTTTAGATTTCTGTGGTGAGTATTTTTGAAGTTGTTTGCCGGATAATCCACAACTGGTGTCATTTTTGTCGACGTTTCGAATCCGAATCAGGATTCATCATCAGGACTAATCGTCAATTGATAGCTTACTGATCTCGGTCAATTAATAGTTATTGTGCAGGATATTTCTTAAGATTGTAACCTAGGTCGACTGTCTAGAAACCTACAGAAGTTAATTAATTTATTATTATTTAATTTTATTATTATTTTAACCTAAATAGTAATATAATAATATATACTAACTTATTACTAGGTTTGTATAGTTATTTAATTATAAATAAGTAAAAATAATAAGTTCTTTTTAATTATGTGATTAAATATTTAATTGATTGAAATAGATTTTAAACTAACTAATAATATAATAATATATAATATATTATTACTAAGTTTGTAAAGTTGTTTACTTAAGAATAAGTTTTAGTGTTTTTAATTATGTGATTAGATATTTAATTAATTGAATTATGTGTAAGAAGGGAGCTTTAGTTAAGGTTGTTTTTAGGGTTGGAGTTTTAAAGTAGGGAGCGGTTAGGTTGTTTTTAGGGTTATAGTTTTTAATTAAAGTTTAGTGAACTAGTTACTAGGAAAGGTGGGGTTTAGGTTTAGTTTATAAAAGGGTGTAAAAGGTGTATTAATAAATAAGTGTCATAAATAAGTAATTACTAGGATTTAGTTGAATAGAATAAATTGATTCGGATGTAACAAAGTAGGAATCAAAAGGTAAGGGTATAGGTAACTTAAGGATATAAATAGTAGGCAAGGAGGTTTAGCTAGACTCCTAAGTATAAGCGTTGACACTTAAGGAAAGCCTAAAAAGTCAGGAAGGAAAGGTTTTAGGGTTTTAAAGTTTTAAATTAAAATGTCATATTAGGTTATAAGTGACTTAATTATTTGAATTATAAAGCAAGTGCCTATAATTGAAATTTTTAAAAAGGTAAAACAGGTTAGTTAGACCCCTAAGTTTAAGCAGTGAAGCAAAGGAAAACCTAAACAAGCAAGGAAAGAAGAAGGGAGGTGTCATACATGATTTGATCTATGAGGATTTCTAAGTTGGTTGATTACTGGGTGCCAAAAACTGCTTACCTCCAGGCCATCGTCTATGTTCATATTGTTGGGGTGTTTGATTATTTCGAGAGCTTCTCTTAAGCGTCTCATGTAGTAGTGATCCTCTTTTGCTAATATCTTTGTATCCTCCAGGCAGACATGATGTTTGGTCTTAAGTGAGTGTTCTGCTAAGGCTGAGGTACGAATGCGTTCATTTCTAATGTCTGCTTCATGTTCCTTAATCCTTACCTGAAAAGATCGTCCGGTTTCTCCAATGTAACATTTCCCACATGAACAAGAGACCTTGTAGATGCCTTTTCCTTGTTGTTGGTCTATAGGGTCTTTTACAGACTTCATTCTTTGTCTGATGGTAACTAGGGGTTTGAAGGAGGTTGTAAGTTCTTTCTTTTTTAAGACTTTTGCAATCTTGTCTGTGACACCCCGAATGTAAGGGAGGAAGGCCTTTGTGTTGGAGGTTTGATCATTTTGTACACAGGTCCTATTATCCTTTCTATCCATGGCTTTTTTGATGTCCCTATATCTATACCCAATGTTCTTAAAGACCTTAGTTAAGTGGTCTATTTCTTCCTTAAGATGTTCTTTGTCAGAAATTCTTGTTGCCCTTATCGCCATGGTGTTGAGAACCCCCATCTTCTGAGAGGGATGGTGGTGGGAATCCACATGAAGGTAACTGTCTGTGTGAGTTTTCTTCCTGAAGACCTTGTGTCCCAGTGTACCATTATGTTTTCTAGTTATAAGAACGTCTAGGAAGGGTATGTTGTTGTTTTCTTCTAGTTCCATGGTGAATTTTATGTTTTCTGAAATACCATTGAGGTGTTCAAAGAATCTATCTAGTTCTTCTTTTCCATGAGGCCATTTGACGTTGGTATCATCAACATACCCTTTCCATCTAGATGGTTTAAGAGGATATGCTTTAAGGGCTTTTTTCTCTAACTTCTCCATGTAGAGGTTGGCTACGATTGGGGATAAAGGGGATCCCATGGCTACCCCACTTGTTTGCTCGAAAAACTCTCCTTGGAAACTGAAGAAGGTTGATTTTAGACAAACTTCTGCTAGTTTGGCTGTTTGAGGGTCTGCGACCTCATTAATAACTTGAATGGCCTCATTTAACGGGATCTTCGTAAAGAGTGAAACGACGTCAAAGCTGATGAGGATATCATTAGATTCAATTTTCTCCTCTTTTATGAGTTCCACAAAGTCTCTTGAATATTTTATGTATGAGTATGTCTTGCCAACCAAAGGTCCTAGGATCCTTGCTACGTACCTGACTAGTTCATAGGTTGGGGATTATCCGGCAAACGTCGACAAAAATGACACCAACTGTGGATTATCCGGCAAACAACTTCAAGAAGACCTTATTATCGGTGGGGATATAAATTTCAGTTTGTCAACGAGAGAGATTTGGGGAGCTTCTTCCAGATTAGATCCTCTCTCGGAATTTTTCACAAACCTCTTTCAATCTTCTGGTTTGGTTGATGTCCAGCCCTTAAAGCTGTCTCCTATGTGGAAGAATGGCAGAGCAGGGAAAGTAGGTATAGCGAAAAGGTTAGACCGCTTCCTACTTGTTGACTCGCTACTCAACCATTCACACAAAGTTATAACTTGGGTAATCAGTTCAACTATTTCATATCATAATCCGATTTGTCTTCAATTGGACTCATATGCACAATGATCTACACCTCCCTTCAAGTTCAATTCAACTTGGATAAATCATCAAGACTTTTCTTTAATGATCAAACTTTCATGGAACTCTATGAGTCATTGGACAAATTCATCCACTATCCAATTACTGTGTACAAAATTGCAGCACCTGAAAAAAGTTGTGATCCGTTGGCAACGAGATAAGAAAGTCCAATTATAGTCGAATCTGCTACATATTGAATCCAAGATCACTGAAATATTCGACAGGTGTCCGTCCCAGATATTTGATCAAGATGATCTGGACACTCTAAAAATTCTGAAGCAACAAAAAGAGAAGATTTTGGATATTGAAGAAAAGACCTAGCGTCTCAGAAGAAAAGTCATTTGGCTAAGCAGTGGAGATAAAACACCAATTTTTTTCATAAATACACCAATTTGCGAAGGACACATAATATTATTTGGGATATTGAAGACGAGACTGGTGTCCTCCATTCAACTGAACCTAAAATAAAAAAGATTGCTTTTGAACACTTCAAAACTCAGTACAAAGCCATCGAGGATGAGGATACATGATGCCAGCTCAAGGTAATTGAACAACTTCCAATTTTTTTTTAGCAAATCCAATTTTGAAGAGATAGGAAAGATATCACAATTGAAGAAGTTAGAGATACAATTTTCAGAATTCCCAAAGATAAAATCCCAGGCCCCGATGGCTGGACTCAAGAGATTTTTAAATCTTTTTTTGAGATTATGGGGAAGGATCTTCACTCTGCTATTGAAGAATCTAGGTTGTCTAGGATTATACCGGGCACACTTAATGATACATTCTTCGCACTGATCCCTAAATTCAATAAGCCAAAGAACTTCCATGACTTCGGGCCAATTGCACTTTGCAATTTCGTATATAAGGTTATTTCCAAGATTATTGCTACAAGGATTAAATCAAAGTTGTTAGTCTGTATTTCACATAAAGAGTTTGGCTTCTTAAAGGACTGCTTAATTTTTTATGTTGTTGGCATAGCACATGAATGCTTACACTCAGCCAAGTCAAAGAAACTAAACACTATTATTCTTAAGCTGGATTTGAAAAAAGCTTATGATCAGGTAAGCTGGAATTTTCTCAGATTGTTGCTAGTTAAGATTGGATTAAGTTGGGAGATAACACAGTGGATTATGGCTTGTATTTCCAGTGTTAATATGGTCGTTTTAATTAACGGATCCCCTACAGAGTTCTTCAACAGTCATCGTGGACTTCGACAAGGATGATGTCCCCTCTCCCTGCTAGTATTTCTACTTGTTGTAGAATGCCTTAGTAGACTTTTCAAGGAAGTTGTTGTTAAAGGTTCTTTTCATGGACTCAAAGTTGCCTCCTCCAACTTTGTGACACATCTACTTTTTGTGGATGATGTCTTAATCCTGGGGCACAAGGATTATGAAGAATGGTTGGTCTTCAAATCAATTCTAACATTGTTTTGTACAACTTCAGGTATGGAGGTTAATTGCCACAAATCAATCTTTTTAGCACAAAACATCAACTCCAACCTTAAACAATGTTTATTTTTAGCTTTCAACATTCTGATTATTAACCTGGAGGAAGGAATGAAATATTTAGGTTTCTGCTTAAAACCTTATGGTTGCAGAGTAGTGGACTGGAATTGGCTGATTGAGAAAGTTGATAAAAGGATTAACAATTGGACTTCGCGGTGGATCTCTCTAGGTGGAAGACCGGTGCTAGTGAAATTTGTTCTACAAAGTATTCATGTGTATTTGTTCAGTTTAGCGAAGGTGACCATCTCCATCATTCACACAATCCAACAACTCATGGAAAACTTCCTTTGGGGAGGAGCAAATAAAACAACATGATATCATCTATCCAAGTGGCAAACCATTGCATCTTCCAAAGATTTAGGGGGATGGGGTATAAGGAATTTTTTTTGGTTTTCCAAGTCTTTAGCTGTTAAATCCTGTTGGAGGGGGATTTCTGGATATAGTCTTTGGAGTCAAATTCTTAAAGGAAAATATTTAAAAGGTGTTGACTTGATTTCTTAGATAAGAAAAGGAAACTTCAAATATCCAATTGTCTCAAATTTCTTGAAAAAATTCATGAACTCTTTCCATATCATTAAGCAGTGGTTAGCTTGGCAAATAGGGAACGATAAACAGGTCATTCTCGAGAAGGATCCCCTCATTGGAGATAACTCTTCTTACAAACTCTCTGAAACTCTTATCCAGATCCTCAATAAGAAAGGTATCTTTTCCATAGCGCAAGCTACTGTTCCATTTTCACCCGACAATTCTCAGCATTGGTTAAATACCATTCAAATAAACTTAACCAGAGAACTGTCAATTGAATGGAATAATTACATTGCAGGATTGAAAAGCAACATAATCTCTCTCAAACAAACAAATGATCAACTTTTGTGGTCTTGGAACAGGGCAGTTGGATCGGTTTCTGCAGATTTAGCTTATCAATGTATTGCATTTTCTTCATATAATGGTGACCTCAAATGGTGGTATAAACCAATATGGAAATTTAATATTCCAAGCAAAATTATTTACTTCATGTGGTTATGTTTAAAAGACAGTATCCTCACTGGTGCAAACTATAAGAAAAGGGGAGGCATCGGCCCTGTTGTATGCTCATTTTGTCTACAAGATGATGAGACAACAGATCATTTGCTCATGCAATGTGAAGTCACAAAAAACATTTGGAAATAAATTTTAAATTCCCTAAATTTATCTGATGCTTGGAGACATACTACATTGGAAAAAAAACTTATTACATTGGTTTATAAAATATCCAAGTATGAAATTTATCCCCTTCTTGGTTAGCTGGAGAATATGGAAATACAGGAACAAAATACTCTTTGATAATTGGAAAAGAGAGGATGGCAGAATCATCTCTAGTATTCTTCTAGACATCAAAGAATATAAAGGTACAGGTAAAGAGGAAAAATTGGATTATATACTAAACCTTGTTTTTTTTATGAGAAAGCATTTGGTTTTTTTGATGGTGCAACTATATATAACAATTGTGGAGTTAGAATCTTCATAAAAATAAGTGCACATCATGGTTACAAAGCTTATTTTGTAGGAGGAAAGGGTAATAACATGAAGGCTGAAATCTTGGGACTTTGGGGATTACTTTTTTTTACACAGAAATTATGCATAAAGAAAATGATGGAAGTTGGGGACTCCAAAGTCACAATTGATTTGATTAATGATTGTACAAATTTGAATCTAATGTATCTTCACAGCTGGAAAGATCAAATTAAAAGCCTAAAGACGAGTTTTGAAGAGATACAGTTCATGCATATCCATAGAGAATTCAACATAGAAGCAGATAAACTCTCCAAGAAAGCTTTGGACAACCCAATGGGATGTTTTTATTATGAGGAATTCTTCAAAGAAAATTTTGTTAACTCGGGAAGTTTTATGTTTTTCTAATGATGCCATATAGTGCACTTAAGTCTCCAAAGGAAGATTACATTTTCAATGTATGATATATAAGAATATGTTTTTTGTAAAACTATTGACAACTGCCAATAACATCTATATAGAACTAGCTCAGTTATAGAGCAAAACAAGATTATGAGGAGATATTAGATTCTCTGATCATACAGACCCTTTTTTTTGTAAAAGTGAAAGAACACTTGATTCTAATAGAATAACAGTGTATATGTTTTTTCCTGCATGAAAAAAAAAAGAGATCTGTTCGGTGACTGTCATTGTCATTCTGTTGTTCCTTAATAACTAATAATACCATTATATTAATGGTGAATAAATAATTATGCTACACCAAATCATATATTCTAAATCACACAGATGTATTGCATAAATGTTCTTGCAATAAAATGTAGCTTTAAAAATTAAGCTATATGCATTTTTCAAATTTTGATGTGTTATGTCATTGCTAAAGAAGTAGAATTGTAATAAATACTTAGTTAAGCCCATAAAATTGAGCAAAATCTTCAATGACAATGGTAAAGCACATGCTTTAAATTTATGAGAAGAATCTTATCTTTGTATATTTTAAATATATAAACTTGTCTAGGAGGGACTAAACTGCCATGTAGCACTTGTTTTATTAGTTGGATTCCTGCATGCTTATAAAATATTTCTATTTAACTTATGAAAACACGTTGTTTTCATATACAAATTATTAACATTAACATACAAATATGTTTGAAATTATGTTTTTAAACATGTTCCTATAGTTAGGGGTGCAAGGGATCATCCTTGATCCTAGAGGAAAAATTGAAACAACTTATGCTTGGGGTTTAGGGAATTCCACCAATAACCATCTGAGGCATATGTCTTCTTTCAAGGCTTGCATATTGCTATCGATTCTAGAATCAAATCTCTAATTTCTACAGGAGATTTAAGGACAATCATCAAATTGATGGCTTTGAAATCTACCCTTGCTCACAACAAGTTAGTATCTATTATCGCTCTCTCTCCAAAGGAGGTTTGCTTTTTTTCCAAAGGTCTCATTTTTCAGATATTGAGGTAGCATAATTTCCAAGCAGACTCAATCACCAATGAGGCCACCTCATAAAAAATGGGGGTGCTAAGGATCAATGAAAGTTTAAGTTATCGAGCCATACCATAACTATTATACCCATGCATCCAAGGGCATGTACCGTCGCCTTAAAGCACCATATGGAATGCCTCCCTAGTCATCTGAATCAACTTTAGGTGAATAAATTTGATAAGGCTAGCCCAACCCCCTTTGCATGCTTGAACTTATGGAGGGGTTGTCACTTGAACTACTAGATGAGAGTGATCATAACAAAGGCGGGAGAATGGAATTTTGAAAGGGAGAAGGAAGAAACATAGTTGGGAGCCAGTCTAATTTGTTCGTTAGTTGCTTTGTAAGAATCACAGTCATCCTTATTTTTGTATTTTGGAATTGTTGCTTGCTAGAATTAGGTTCGAGGTATGTCATGTGCATGATTTCACACCAACTAAAATTCTTGGATAGTCTTTGTGTATTCAATTGTCTAGAGGTTATGCATTGTCAATTAGAATTATGTTCTTGTCACCTTAGTTATGTGGGTCTCAATCACAATGAGCATATGTATTTTGGTGTTGTGGGTTCCCTATCTTGTGGGTTTGGCCTCTTGGCTTTGTTGTGTCCAATCTTAACAAGTTTAACAACTTTCAAAAATTGTAGATCTCATGGTGCCTTGGGGATGTTGTTTAGTTTATGGAATAGTGGGGTTGTTTCATTATTACCAATATATTGTGGGAGGAAATTGGCTCTTGATTGGTGCCCCTGCATGTGTATTGCCACTATGGATTACAGGGAATTACAAGAAATTTTATGAGTTCTTTGAAATGCATGAAGAATCTATTAAATGTTATAGGATTTCCCTTTTCTTTGTCACTTCAAAGGTTCATGATCACGAGCATTAGTGCACCTTCCAAATTTCCTTAATCATGAATACACTTATGAAGCAAAAACAACAAATTGCCACCCTGGAAGCTGAATGTAGTATGCTAAGAAAAAATCTTGCAAATTTGAGCAAAGGATCTTAGTTAGGGGCCTCTAATCAAAGGATGTCAAACAATTATGCTTAAGGCGAATTTAAGGAAGAAGATATAGTCCACCAACTGATAGAGGATGCGAAGCTTGGGAATCATGACTTCGTTCCCTCTAATGTTGGAATGGAAGATGTTGTCGGTTGCCATGTCTTTTGTTAAGTTTTTATGTTCTTTAAATTGATTAAAATATCGCGTATCTTTTTTCAAAGTATATAGTTGTAATAAGTTCTGGGATGTTTTGACTAAAGATATATGTAAGCTCTCATTTTTTGATATCAGGAGTTGTCTATTTTACCTAGAAACTCTAGACAATAGTCATATGTTCTTTTGTTGTTTAGCATAGCTACAATTTTTATATAATACAGTTTTTCCCAATTTAAAAAAAAAAAAACATGTTCCTATATTTTCTCATGTATATGTAAACATTAATGCTTTAAAACATGTTCTTATCATTTTTTCATGTATATTGTACTTTGAAAATCGATTAGTAATTGGTTTTAGTAAATTAGAAACAATTTTAGGTCTTACTCTAGGACCAAAAGGTAGTTTCAACCTAGATGGTGTTTGCAAGAAAGTTAGTCTCTGTACTGTCGTTGTTGAGGCTACAAAATAGGCTCATGTGTTTTCAAGTAGCATCTAGTGTTGGTTCCATACATGAGACGAGATACTACGCCCGACTGTAGTTTAACAATTTTCCCAAAAGGTAATTATATGTACGACTATTAAAACAATATTTTTTAAACCAATAATTTTTCTTTTTTTCCAAGGAAAAAAGGTGTATTTGTATTTCAAGTAAAGTACATACATTTAGTATTGCCTCTAGGGTATAACAAAAAAGCTTGTCAAACTTGTGTCTAAAGTATTTGCTAGTGCACCATGTATTCTATTTGCATTATTGTTTGAGAGATCAACACAAGAAAGCACCACCCTACATGAAAAAAGAACAATCTTTCGCTCAGTTTTAATGTTCTTTAACGTTATTAGAATATTATGTATCTTTTTTCAGAATATATAGTTGTAAGACGTTTTGGGATGTTTTGACTGAAGATATATGTAAGCTCTCCTTTTTGCATATAAGGAGCTGTCTATTTTGTCTAGAAACTATGGACAACATTAGTATGTACTTTCACTATCTAGCATAGCTACAACATTTATATAATACATTTTTTTCCAATTTCAGTTTAAAAAAACAAACAAGCAAACAAACAAAAACACGTTCATATAGTTTCTCATGTATATGTAAAGATGGAATGCTTTAAAACATGTTCTTGTAATTCTTGCATGTATAATATTGTACATTGAAATTTGATTAGTAAGTAGTCTTAGCCAATTAGAAGTAGTTTTATGTCTTACTCCACGACCAAAAGACAATTTCAGCTTAGATAGTATCCGCAAGAAAGTCAATCTCCTATACTATCATCGTTCAGGCTACAAAAATGGTGTCATGTGTTTTCAAGCAACATGTAATGTTAGTTCCATACATGAGATGAGATACTATGCCTAGTTGTAGTTTAACCTTTTTCCCAAGAGGAAATTGTATTTATGATTATTAAAACAATATTTTTTTTTTAAACAACAACTTCTTTTCTTTTTTTTTCCAAGGGAAAAAGTTGCATTCGTATTTCAAGTATAAAGAAAATACATTTAGTATTGACTCTAGGGAATAACAAAGAAGCTTGTCAAGCTTGTGTCTAAAGTATTTGCTATTGCACCTTGTATTCTATTTACATTCTTGTTTGAAATATCAACATAAAAAAGAACTATCCTATAGAAAAAGCACTGCCCTACATAAAAAAACATTGTCTTATATAAAAAAATACACTATCCTAGTCGAGGGGAAATAACTCAAATGGTTGGGAGGTAGGTTTCAAACTCTCCCCACCCAAGTTCAAATCCTTGATGATACATTTGGTCCATTGTGGTGAGGCTAGAAGGGTAGATTCCCCCTAGGAGTGGAACCTTCCCGCGGGTGTGTCTTCAGAAGTCTCGACCCTTGCTAAGTCATAAGTTTCCTACTAGTGTCAACTTGCAGGTTGTTGGCACTGGCATAAGGTTTATAGTGGCAACCACTTGACTCACTACCACTATAAACCCTTTTTTTTCTTGTTATTTTTTTTAAAGCACCATCTTACATCGAAGTCTAAAAAAAAATAATCTATGTCCTTAAGGACTTATAATGGTCATTAACATTGTCATCAATTTTTTTATATTAATTATTGAGAGATTTGCAATTTGTTGAGAGACTTTGAACATCTTTTACTTTAGATATGATGATGCTACCTGTAGACATCAAGTTTTGCTTTGACAATGTGTTTGTCTAGGAATTAAGTTTTTTGTATACAAGGGTGCATGGGAAAGCACAATTTTTTCCCAATTAGTTCTTAGACTTGATTTGTAAATGGTAGGCCTATGGTTTGCCTCTCTCACCAACATAGATACTAAATGCAAAGAATTAATTAGTATATTTATGCTTTTATTTCGTTGTATTAAATGAAAGTATTAAAACTCGTAGATTGAATTTAAATGATAAAACAACTTTGATTTAAACAATCACCCACACAACAATAACACATATATACCATGGAAACCCAATATTGGGAAAACCAACAAATATTGGCTTTTTGGCTCAAGTAGAGAGAGGAAATCACATGTAGTATAATAAAAATAGCCACTCTCTCAATGATAGCCAATTTGTATATTTATGCTTTTATTTAATTGTATTAAAACATGACTATAATAAAACATGTGACTGAATTTAAATGTATAAAACAACTTTGAAGTAAACAATCACCCACACAACAATAACACATATACACCTTGGAAACCCAATATTGGGAAAACCAACAAATTATGGCTTCTTGGCCCTTTTAACAGTGAAAGAAAATTATATGTAGTGTAACAAAAATAGACACACTCTCTTAATAAGAGATGTTGGAGTGTTCTCACTATCTCTTTGCAATGTAGATTTTTGCAAGCATCAATACACCATTACAATGTTGTGGACAAGACCTTTATGGTCTTAATCACTCCCTATGTCTTTTGCAACAACTCCAACTCGAATATGGTTTTCTTTGTTTTCTCTACAAATGATATACTTGGTGTCAAAAATAGACTTCACTCCCTCTTCCATGGACAAGATATTAGTCATTCGTCCATTCAATCTTAGAGTGCACTATCACTATTGGACACCTCTTCTATCTTCAAAACCAAGTCATTGTGCTTGTTGCCATGTTCTACAGCATTAGGTCTTCTTCAACTATGCTCTTGAGCATAATGAATCCTTCCACAATTTCCTCCTTTGTCCTCTTTGTTAAAACATTTTGTATGAAGGCCAAGGGGAATGGGGCAAGTAAACAATGCCCTTTGATTTTTTCCATATTTCACTGTGAGATAGACTAGCTCCCTCAACCATGAACTACAATATCTAATCCATTTGGTCTATGGGGCAATTCTCTCTATTTGTTCAACATCTGCATACTAAAAAATGCTCTTTTCAAAGTACTTCTATGTTTTGCAAACCTCTGGTTTTAAACATCATCTTTTTCATTTCCTTAGATTTAATGGTCGTTCACATCTCTCTCCCAATTTGTTTTTGCTCCCTTGGAAGAGTTGCAAAATGTTTTGTCTCCCATAATGCTAAGAGATTCCCATCTATTTTTTAGCTAGTAGATCCAACTATGTTTTTTCCTTTGGGGGGATGAAGCAAACAAATCAATTGCCAAAATTTGGTGGGCATGTGGAGTTGGTTATCAACTATTTGTAAAAAAATTACTACCAATGGACATTGTATGACCGAGTTATAACAAAATTACATCTATATCCATTTTCACATATTAAGTGGTAAATGGATGAATTCAAGGCTAATTTTTGGTGGACATGTACTAGAGAGCCCTAGTGAAAATTTTGTTTTCATTCAACTTCATATGCCCCTTGTTATGCTAAAAATATGAAATCAAATTTTAACTTGTTTGTTTCTACAACAACTAGGGCAGCCACTACATTTTGGATATTTTATGCACTATATTACATAATTTAGAACAATTGAGTACCAAATACATAAGATACAAGACTCAATGTCGTCAACCATGAGCTTCCCTCCTTGTTTATAAGATTAAGACCTAACACTAATTGACACAACCACTAGTGGCCCTAAATTAATGACTACATAGTGGACCTTATTACATTAAATAAACACCACATGTACACTGATTAAACATATCATATACATAGTTATGGAGGTACATACTAGGCTTGGTTGTAGCAAACAATGGAGACCATGGGCTACTAGTGGGGGACAAAAAGGAAATTTGTATGTTTCCTTGGCTTGATTGTATCCAACAAGGAAGACCTTATATTACTTGGGGATAATAATGTAGGTTAGCCCTTGGGAAAATAAGGAAAATGTTGGACTAGTTGGGGTTCTCAAGGCAAGCTATTCCTTGGCCAAGAGAGGAATACCTTGTAGTAGTTGGGGCTAGAAAAGTAAGTAATCCCTTGGTTGAACAAGCAAGACCTTGGATTAGTTGGGGCTAGCAAAGTAGGTTATCCATTGGGTGAACAAGCAAGATCTTGGATTAGTCAACGCTACAAGGTAGGTTATCCCTTGGGTGAACAAGGAATACCTTGGCCTAGCTAGAGCTAGCAACACAAGTTATCCCTTAGTCAAACAAGGGAGGCCTTTGATTGGTTTTAGCCAACATGGTAGTTATTAGATTCCCTTAGTTGGTCAAGAGCCATTAAGAAAGCATGTGACTAGTTGGTGTTAGTCACGCGAATTAACTTAGTGTCCTTATTTGGTTGGGAGCCAACAAGGAAGACTTGCAACCAATTGGAGCCAACAAGGAAAACCTTGAGCTAATTTGGGACAACAAAATAAAGTAATCTTACAAATTTGATTAGATGTAGCCAATAAAGGAAGGCTTGAAGGTAGGTGGTGCTAGTTAGGGGAATTAGCTTCGTACCCTAGCGTGGTTGAAACCGATGGGAAGGGCCTTGATATAACCGGGGACTAGCAAGACAATTAGACACAATGCATTTGGTTGGCTAGGAACTAGCTAAGAGGACTTGAATCCATGTAGGGATAGTAAGATAGGTGGACATATTTTACCTTGCATGGTTGACAACACATAAAGAAGGCCTTGAACAAATCAACTAGCAACATGGGTTAATTCATTTACCCTTTATTTTGGTAGAAGCACAACAAGGTACCCTTGGGACCATAAATTTGGACTCTTAATGTTGTCGGAGAGAAAATGTTGTGGCATCTCCACAGTATGGTAAGCATATGATTGTTGGAATTCCTAGAAATTGATTCCCTCCACAATGTTTGAAATTAAGTATTATTTTATATGTTCTAGATATTTTTGTGAGTGGGTGTTGATGATCTCCTGACATATATGATAAATGTGTAATATCGTTACAAATATGGAAATTGAAACCTTTAATGGTGAATTTTATAAGTGTGTTTAAATTTTGAAACCATTACTGATAATGCATTTCTTTTGGGAAACTTAGGCCATGTGAAAATATCCATGTGATATTGGAGGAATCATGTTTTTCCCCAAAAAATATACTAGTAAATAAAGTATTGGGTGGTTTGATGGGGCAACGCAGCAAAGTGGTGATCAAAGTGGGGCAAGCATGGTGATAAAGATCAGTGAATTTTCAACTTATAAATGGACCTTAAATTGTGGTCATGGAACAAATACAAGAGTTGAGCTTATGGGGGTATGGGCTTTACTAACCTTGGCATCTCGACCTTCAATCACATATATACTTGTCCTTGGAGAGTAAAAAACAATCATTGATTGGATAAAGAGAAAAGGCGCATTACAGGTTGTCACTTTAGACTGCTGGCAGGATAGGATATCTGATCTCATCAAGCTCTTCAGGACTATATCCTTTGCCCATGTTTTCAAAGAAGAAAATCAAGAGGTTGTCAGTTTATCAAAACAGGCTCTTCAAAAGCAACCTGGGATCATTGCTTACTATCCATGGGAAGGGGGCCACGAGGGCCCAACTATGTTTTTAAATCTATATTAGAAGTCTACAGGGGATGCTCCTAGAGTTTATAAAATGTTTTTTTTTTTAAGACATTTTGTGTAGTATTATGATCGAGTAATATGTTGCTTTCTACATGTCAATGTAATTTTGGTAAACATAGGAGATGACAGAGTTATTGCAGGGGATATAGAACTCTCATTGTAGTTTTTGATGGGAATAGTCCATGAAATCCAAAGGAACTTCTGATGTAATTGACTGATATGTGAACATATTATATTTCAATATAAATATAATGTGAAATTTTCTGTGGAAAAAAATAAATCTTGTCTTGATTCTAGGAAATGAGAACACCTTATCACAAGTGATCACAACTTGGATTAAAGAAGCATAAGAAAAGATAAGTATCGTTGAAACATTGTAGTTATTATTTGTTATGATGTTGTTTGCATTTATAAACATATAAGAACATTACGATGGAGTGACACTAATACGATAATTATTTTATAAGTAAAGAAAGCTTGGTGTGATTTTCAAGGTAATATAAGTTTATCTAGCATAATGATGACATTGTTGATGATTAAGACTAGCAAGGAAAACATTAATGGCACATTATAAAGTGTTGAGATTAGTTGGGGCCAACAAGGAGGAAATGTACATGCATGAGGATAATCTTGTTGATAGGAAAAATTGGCAAATCAAAATGTATAAAGAAGAAAATAGTGGTCCATATTACTACATCATATGCTTAAGAAGAAAAATGTATTGAAGTTCACGTGCTTCCAAAATGGGGAAAATCTAATACCTTGGTTTGACTAGTGGAAAACTTGTCTACTTCCCTTTTAAAGTAAATACATACTTTAAACACTTTGTAGAGGAATTTAAAGTAAATACATACTTTAAACACTTTGTAGACTTGATTTTCACACCTTTTTTAAGAAAAAATTAACTCAAATTTATATAGAGTATAAATTCGTTTACAATAGCAGAAGAGAGTTCTGCAGAAAGCAGTGTGTAAAAAATTGCTCTAAGTACATTCATTAAGGAATAGACAGTTCCGGGAATAAACACCAGTATTCATAAATCTGTACAAACAAAGTAGTGTAGCTTGTTAAAGAAGGAGGCATGAAAATCTGTGCATGTAGCTAGTGGAGTGCAATCAATCCACAAGGACCTCGCCTCAACTTACATTTCAAAAATGTTGAGGATCGAAAGAGGGATTTCTTCTCCATTGTCCCGGTGGTAAACTGTAAGCCTTCCTTCGATTTCATTTAGTGCCCTCTTTGAGAGTAAGTCGGCCTCTTTGTTATGGACCCTATAGACGTGCTGGAAACTAATGTCTTTAAAGTTTTTTGCCAAATCCTTCATTTTTTGTTTCCAACAATCAATGTTCACCGCTTGCAGATTACCAATTTGATTAATCCAGTCAATAATAACTTTTGAATCCCCAAGGATTTGTAGTTTGTTGATCAACCAGATAGTTGCCAGCGTGAGAGTCACCCATAAACCCATGAGTTCAGCTTTTGTATTTGATCTCGCTCCACAGTTGATGAACCACTTGGTAATCCTTGACGGATGGGTCTTGAAAGTACCGCCTGCTCCGAAACACAATCCATTTGACTGTGTTGCCCCATCAAAACAAGCTAAGGTGTAGCCCTCGGCCTACGAAATCTCACAAACTTTGTTTGAGAAGACTTTCTGAGTGACTGTTTGCCAGGAGAAAGAATCCAAAATCCCGTGAACAACAGAAAAAAGCAAGAGGGAGCGATCTTCAAAGATTACCTTGTTTCTCTCAATCCATATATGCCAACAAGCGAGGGCAGCCAAACTGACAGGGACAGATTTTTCAAAAGACCAAACAGTGAAGCAGTTCGAGATTGTGGAACCATTCCACTGTAGATTTAGAGAAAAAAAGTTTATCAGGTGCTGCCAAACAACCTTTGTGAAATTACAATGGATTAAAAGATGATGAATGTCTTCTGAGGAGCAATTGCAGAGTTTACACACCCCCGGGCCTTCCCAGTCTTTCTTTCGGAGCACCTCCCAAGTGAGTACTTTTCCTTTTGTTGAGAGCCAAATGAATAGTTTTATTTTGAGTGGAATAGGCCACTTCCACAAGTTTTGAATACAAAGGTTGTCACAGGAGTAGTCCATCGGTTGGAGAAGAGCTAAGTAAACGTTTTTAACGGAAATGATCCCCGAAGCATCTCCTCTGGCCCATAGAAGTAAATCAAGAATCATTATTGAGAGAAATACCAACGCTTTTTAGAGAAGAAGTAAAGAGGTTCCATTCGGTGGAAACCTCACCACATAACCCAATCGACTCACTGCTCAACCATTAATCCAGAAAGGGGAAGACGTGCGATGTGTCTCTCACTTGAGCCAACCACAAAATATTTAAAGAATTTAAATGTGATCTTAGAGTTTCAGAGAGGATGGATCAATCCTCCATCCCAACAATCATGTCCTTTCCAATCAAAATATCAGAGCCAGATCCGGGCCTCCACCACAGCCAATGAAGGATCACAAAAAGCAATTTAGTTAGACCCTTCCAGAAAAAGGATGCTCGTTGTTGGAAGTGAGAATACTTCCTAATCCAATAAAAAAAAGTCACTTTTCCCAGATATTCATCAACAATTATTCTATGCCAAATGCTATCATGAGTGAGCACTCGCCAAAGAGAGTTCGCCAGAAGAGCCGTGTTGAAGAGTGGGATATTTTTGAGCCCCCAACCCCCTGCCCTTAAAGGTCTAGATAGGGTATCCCAACTACATAGATGAATATGGGATTTATCCTTTTGCCCACTCCACAGGAAAGCGAAGGAAATCTTGCGAAGTTTTGAGAGGATATTACAGGGGATCCGCTCCAAAGACATCCAGAAGACGGAAAGACTTTCTAACACAGTTTTGACCAGGACAAAATTCCTACCCAGAGACAGCCACTTATTGCACCAAAGCCCAATTTTCCTTTCAAATTTTGTCACGAGCCAGCACCAATCTTCAGACTTAGAAGCACCGGGTTTTAAATGATAACCGAGGTACTTGAATCCTTGACTCAAATCAATGAAGGTGAAAAGAATGGATGCTTTAAGAAGGCTGAGATCGGCTTATTCAAGCCCCCAGTAATGAGCAGTGGACTTTGAAAAATTAATACTGAGACCCGAAGCAGAACAAAAATCCTGAAGAATGTCCAGGATCACTATCCACTCCGAAGGATCAGCCTTTGACATTAAGAGTACATCATCAACAAACATTAGGTGAACAAATTTTATAAACTTTGAAACCTTTATACCTGAGATAAGATTATCAGAGATGTTTTTTGATAACAACAAGCTGAGCCCTTCCATTATCATGATGAGCAGGTACGGGGAGAGAGGGAAACCTTGGCGGAGCCCCCTCTCACTCTTGAAAAACTTAGTCGCCTCACCATTTATCAACACTGCAATATTTGTGCTAGTTACACAAGACATTACCCAATCAATTATCTTCACTCCAAAGCCCACTGTAAGCAAGATCAACCTTAAGTACTCCCAGTCAATGCTGTCAAAAGATTTTTTGAGATCCAACTTCAAAACTAGGGACTTTGTATTCTTCTTTTTTATGTTGTGTAGGCTTTCATGGGCCGCACCAATGGCATCCTGAATTCTTCTGCCCTTCAGGAACCCCAGTTGTTCTGCAAAGAGACATCTTTCTAAAATCGGTTTGATTCGATTAGCAAGAAATTTTGAAATAACCTTATAAAGAAGATTGCAAAGAGAGATTGGGCAGTAGTCGTTGAAAGAAACCGAGTTATTTTCCTTTGGGATCAAAGCCAGGAAGGTGGAATTTAAGCTTCCATATATCTTACCATTTATTCATGAATCCTCCACCATCTTAAGAAGATCGTCTCCCACAAGATCAAAGAAGAAAATGAAAATTTTTTATGTCCACCCATCAGGGCTTGAACTTTTCTCTTTTTTGCAATGTTCCAGGACCGCTTTTAATTCCAACAAAGAGATCGACAACTTGCTCCTCAGTTACCATTGTGGGGTAAAGGCTAGTGATGTTTGTAACCGCAATTGGGTTGGGTCGATCTTTAGCTTTGAAGAACTGTTCAAAATGGAAAATCGCTTCTTGACCTATAAGAATGTGTTCGTTTTCTTTTGTAATCGCCCAGATATTCTTCCTATTCTTGTTATAGCTAGCGACCTTGTGGAAGAATTTTGAGTTTTCATATCCACTTTTTAACCACGTTGCTCGGCTACGCAACCTCCAGGGGTTCTCCTCCCCACAAAGTAGTGTGTTTTTGTTGCTTTCGAGCTCTCTAAGACACCCGATCTCCTCCATGGATAAGGTGGTTAAGGTGGACTTTTGAATGAGCAGGTTGATTTCAAGTTCCAGCTTATTCATCATAGATGTTTCTTTCCCCTTTAAAATTTTGAACCAAGACTTAGTTTGCGATTTGAGCTCCTTTAATTTCCAAACAACACACAATTGAGGGTTAGCTTCCCGCAGAAAATGTGGATCCTTCCAGACTTTATGAACTATCTTAATGTAATCAAAAAATGAAAGCCAGTGAACATTAAACTTGAAAGGGAATGCTTTGTACAGTGGGGGACTTTCCAGTTGAAAGAGTATGGGGGCGTGGTCAGACACATAAGGAAAATCCACCCAAGATCTAGAAATACCGGCTGTAGTCAAAAGGCCTTTAGAGACAAAAAACCTGTCCAGACGTCTAGCAACCACTTCAGTATCAGAACGCCCGTTTCGCCAGGTGGGGACCAACTTTGTTGGCTTGACATCTACCAACTTCTTTGAAATAAAAAGGTCTCTGTAAAAAACTTCGTTTTGTCCAAGTAAGTAGGCACCACCCCAGTTCTCATCTGCAGATAAAATAATATTCAGGTCACCGGCTAGAATAAGATTCGGAGTGGAGAGAAGACCATTGTTTGCTAAGGAGGTCCAGAACTGTTTACAGTCATTACATGGCCCATGAACATTGAGAAAAGACATCTGCCGGTTGGTAGTTAAGCAACGACCAACTAGAAAAATCCCTCCAATCGTTAGGAAAGGAGCCAAATCGAAGCAACAAGGGTCCCAAGCTACCAACAAACCTCCAAAATTTCCAATGGAATTGACAGCCGACGAGACCATAGATGATTTTAGGGGCGAAATTTCGCCCATGGGCGAAATTAAGGGGCCTCTAATTTTTTATTGGACGAATTTTTTGTATTAGAGTGATTTTTTTAAACTTATTTTATTAGCTCGTAATTTATTTTAAGGTAAAAATCGT
>ML820819.1:22388-34698 GCA_009831015.1 Picea engelmannii
CCTTCCTTTGGTCAAAGACAGACCAAGAAGGCAAGTTGATAGGACCTGGAATTTTCACATTATGCACATGTTTAATAAATTTGATGATTAGATGTGATTGACATTGCTATGATCCCTATGAATTGTGAGCCCATGGAGGGCGTATTTGTTGATGTTGCAGGTCCACACCCGATGGCAGGTACCCAAATGGATACGTACACATGGGGAGATGATTAGTTCGGACCTCCATGGGGCTAAAATCCCACTAGATGGATGTTGAGACCCCAACAGGGGGCAGAGACAGATCAGAGGATTGCACCAGAGAGAGAGGAGGACGTTCCACCGGGGTCAGCCTGGCAAGCCTAGACCCAGGGAGGTTGTGCCCTTTCCACCATGACGTAGGCCTTGGAAGGCCCATGACATCACCCAGGTCACCCATAATGTCATCTAGTGCTTTGGGAGGTTTTGGAGGCAGTTGTGTGCCAAGTGGCACGTGTGGCAGGTCCCTGAGGCCCAAGAAGGCCTAATGTTTTTCTCCAGGAGGCCAACGTTGCCCTAAAAGGGCCTAACGTCACCCTAAAAGGGCCTAATATCACCCTAAAAGGGCATGATGTCACCTTTTATGCTTGATTTAGGTTTTTAATTGTGACATTTAATGTAAAACAATATTTTTGATGTAAACTGGCCATGTCGACCTTTTTTGACCTTAGAGCGTAATTAAAGGTCAATGATATTATATAAATAGAGAGTCAAAACTCTCATTGTTTCATCATCTTAGACTCACACTTTTGTGAGGACTGAAATTGGATCCCTAATTAGGGTGTATGGACTGAAATTTCGTGCGCACTTGTTGAAGGAAGTCAAATTTTGGTGCTTTTGGCATTTCTCTTGGTGGAAAGTCTACAACTAGGTGATGTCCTAGATTATGCTTGGTGAATGTAAGTAAAATTCAGCAATTCTTCTTTCTTTTCAATGGTTATAGTATCTTTACTTCGCATTTTTGCTAAATCTTATGAAATTGCTAGCCTAAACCCTAGGGATCAAGCACATGCTATTGTCCTTGTTCTAATTTTCTATCCACCTACTAGGTTGTGCCAAGAAACCGATTTCCCTTGAAGCTTTGATAGGGCCTTGCCATTGCAACACTCTAGCATCAATTGCTTCATCCTAGCCGTTTTTGCTTCATCGTTGAGTTAGAGAGGAGGAAATCTACTAAGGCCTAGGGTTACCTACACCTTAGTAGCTAGTTTCCCCTTAGGGTTTGATAATTGGAGCCTTGGGTTACCAACACTCCAATTTATCAGCCTCTCTTGTATTTAACTCTTCTATTATCATCTACCTTCAACATCTATTGCTGCACTTTGACCCCATTTTCCCTAAGAAAGCACTAGTCTAAGACCTCATTTGAGTAATTTGATCAAACAACCTTCAAACCTTGTTTTTCAAACAACCTACTAACTACTTCTAACACTAGAATAGCCTAACTTACTAACTTTGTTGCTGCTGTTACTAAATTAAGCTACAACCATACTTTGCAGCATTAAAGAGCATCTAAAAGAAAATGATAGAGCTGATTTTACATTGCCCTCTTTGCCTCTGACAAATATTAGCAATTTGCCAAGTTTATGTTATCATTTTTGGTCCTTATTGAAGCATTATTGAGTCATAATTGTGAAGCTATTGATATCTATATTTGCCGTCATAAATTTCTACTTCCTTCACATTCATATCAGCCATATGCTTTATTTGACAAGGTTCAAGGTTTTATGAAGTACTAACAGCAAGTGTACTTGTGAACATATAGTTTTCTTGTTGCTTTGTTCCGGGCAGGTACACTTCTGGTATTTTATCTCTTTATTGGTTGTTTAATCGGACTTTCTGATTGGTGGTGACTTCTGAGAGGGGACCTTTTACCTAGCCTTTATCCATTGCCTTCTCAAAACCCTAGGTCACTGGGGAAGTCTCCCCTGGGCCTACCACCCTAAATAGAAAGAGACATCTTATTGAGGTGACAGTGAGAGGATTAGTCTCTCGTTTCGCCAATTTGCTCTCTTTTACCTTTCTCTTCTATCAAAGTACAAATTGTGCGATAACATGACCCATAAAATAATAAAATCAAGACTTAGTTGGAGGATAGGGGGTCTCATCACGAGCCAGCCTATTAGGTCCATGGTCATGTAGCGGTATAACACTACCATTCAGATGGTCACCACGCTAAGGTAGTGGCTCTTGGTGGCATAGCCAAGAGAAAGGGGGTCTCATCACGAGCCAACCTTCTCATCTCCATGAAATTCTTGTGGGTAACATTGTCACCATTGGTCACCACGCCAGGGCAGTGTCCCCTAACTAGTCTCTTGAAAGAAAAAGCAATAAGATAAAAATATAAAAGGCACTGAATGGGCTTGGAAACATTTGCATCCATGACAAGGTGCAGCTCACCCTCTTCAGAGGCACCCACAGGTAAGCCATACATTCCCCTGTCATCACTACACCCATTGCTCAAACATCCCTCACCACCTCATCCACTTACATGGCCTGGATTTTTCTTCACCTGGAAACATCCCACGTCCAATGAGAATTAGCCCAATAGGACCTCCTGACGTCCTTTCCAAACCTGGCTTGTAGAATTGCATAACGTCTTTGAGCACTTGTCTGGGAAAGGGGATTTTATGCACATGTCTAAATAACTTGATTATTAGATGTGATTGACATTGCTAAATCCCATGGACAGCGTACTTCTTGTTGTTGCAGGGCCACACCCGATAGACATGTACACATGGGGAGATGATTTGTTCGGACCTCCATAGGGCTAAAATCCCACCAGATGGATGATGAGACCCTAGTCAGGGGCAAAGACAGGACAGAGGCTTGCACCAGAGAGAGAGGAGGACGTTCCACCAAAGACAACCTCGCAGGCCTGGACCCAGGGGGGTCTTGCCCTCCTACTAAGATGTTGGCCTTGAAAGGCCCATGACGTCACCTTTGTGACCCTTGACGTCACCAGCGTTTGATGGACACTTTGGAGGCAGTTATGTGCCAGGTGGCACATGTGGCTTGATCCAGAAGCATTGAGAGGCCTAATGCTTTTCTCCTGGAGGCCTAATGTCACCCTAAAGGAGCATGACGTCACCTATTCTACTTGATTTAGGGTTTAAATTGTCATTTTTATGTAAAAACTAGATATTACATGTAAACTGGCCATGTCGGCCTTTTTGACCTAATTCTAGTAATTGTAACTGTATAAATAAGGGATTTTCCCTTGTATTATTTCATCATCTTTCACTCACACTTAAGTGAGGTCTGAAATTTGCGCCCTAATTAGGGTTACTTGGCTGAAATTTGGTGCACACTTCTTGAAGGAGGCTATTTTTGGAGTATTTTAGCATTTTTCTTGGTGGAAGTGTTCAACTAGGCTATTTGCTAGATGATTCTTGGTGAATGTAAGTAAATTTTATGCAATTCTTCTTCATTGAATGGTTATGGTTGTATTTATCTTGCATTTATTCTAAGATTATGAAATTGCTAGCTTAAAACCCTAGGAGGCTAAAGCACATGTTATTGTTCTTGCCTTAACAACCTTCACCTACTAGATTATGCTAGAAAACCAATTTTCTTGAAGCTTTTTGCTAAGGGCCTTGCCATTGCAACACCCTAGCAACTTTTGCTTCATCTAGCCATCATCTATTCCATCTTTGAGCTAAAGGAGGAGGAAAACCGCTAGGGCCTAGGGTTACCTACTTCCTAGTGGCTAATTTCCCCCTAAGGTCTAGTGATTGAAGCCTTGGGCTACCAACACTTCAATCATTAACCTTCTTGTCTCTAGCTCTCTTATTATCAATTTGTTCCTTCAAGATTTTCCTCTACTAAAAGAGGCTCCATTTACCCTAAAAGCACTGATCTAAGCCTTGCACTTGAGTGATTGATAAAAGCCACCCTCAAAACTATTACCTTAAGCTCTCTACTAACTATTCCTAACCTTAGAATAGACTAATATACTAACCTATTTGCTGTTGTTACAAAAGTAAGCTACAGCCATCTATTGTAGCATTAAAAGCACCTAAAAACAATTGTAAAGTTGATTTATACACTGCCTAATTTGCTTCTGACAAATGCTAGTACTTTGCTATTGTTGAGTAATTATTCTTGGTCATTGTGAAGCCATTTTAAGGCATTTATTGTGAAGCTACTATCTTATAAAATCTGTTTGCTTCATCATATATCAACTATTTCTTTTTTGATAAAGTCCATTGTTTTATGAAGTACTAACAACAACTTGTGCTTGCAAAAGATATCTTTTCTTGTTGCTTTGTTCTAGGAAGGTACATCTGAATACTTCATTACTTCATTGGTTAAACCCTGGGACTTTCTGATCAGTGTGACCTGTGAGAGTGGATACTTTTATAGACACTTTAACCTTTGCCTTCTCAAACCCCTTGGTCACCGGGGACGTCTCCCCTAGGCCATCAACCCTAAATAGAAAGAGGTATCCTGTTGAGGTGACAATGATAGGATAACCTCCTGTTATGCCAATTTTCCTCCCTTAGCCTTTCCCTTTGGGACAAGTACAAATTGAGCGATAACATTTTGGTGCCGTTGTCAGGGAACACTAAGTCAATTCTCCTCAAAGACAACACTTCTCGGCAAGCATTTCCTCAAAAGCCTGTACTTTACAAAGCTTACCTGGCGACTCCACTGAGGCTGATCCCCTCATCCCTTTGATAGTTTCAAAAAAATTATCTGGCGACTCCACTAACCTTTTCCAAGGTGCCACCTTACTCTCAATTCTATGATATTTCCAAGTTATGGGATCATGGCACCCTGGGAACAAGTGTATCTGACTATTGATTTCAAAAGTTTTCAAGGATACCCGAATTATTTTGATACAAAATGGTCAAGCTACTCTCCAAGATTTGGAGTCTTCCCAATTACTCACATTGTAGAATTCTTGAAGTATATAAGCGAGATAGAATTGGGAGGGGAGGATGTTCTGGTAAAATTATTCATACTTTCTCTGCCATCCTTTTTGTAAGATTGGTTTAAGAGTTTTTGTGAAGATAGGGGCATTTCATCTTTCGTAGACCTCATCAGTAGGTTTATTGAGCTTGTGAAACCACAATGCATGACATATGAAGAAGCCATTGAAAATCTCGCAGTATCCCTAGAGGATGAAGGATTCACCACTGATATTGTGGGATATCTCAAGGACGTGTACCATACTCAATGCCAAGAACCCTCTGATATAGAAGAAGAGATTTACGAAGAAAATTTTCAACCCCTTGAAGAGGAGCAAGATTTCTCCCATGATTCAATAGAATGCAGTGAAGCACTGGTAACCGCTCCTTAGTCCAATAAAGCTCTCCAAGATCCTATCTCCCCTGCACAAGACGAAGAGAATGAGGTGAGTCAATTTCCTTTCTAGTTTTTTGATGACACCTTATTCTATGATTCAAAGAGTGAAGAAGAAATGGAACCCTTGGACAAGCTAGATCCTTTGTATCTCAAGATTGAAGATGTAGAGGCAAATCTTCCATTTGATGAAGTTATCCAAATACTTGAAGCTCCTGCACAGGAAGAAGTAAGCAAGGTAAGTCATTTCCCTTTCCAAATTTTTAATGATTCTTTATCTTATGATGTGGAGAGTGAAGAAGTATTGGATGTTTTGACCCCTTCATCTAATGATGAAGGTGATGACTTTGTTGATAATATTGATGAATTCATACATGTTGGGAAGCGTAAATGGGATGTGATTAGATATGATGGGGATCCCATTTATGACATTGAGGGTCGTTTCCAAAAGTTGTCTTTACCTTTATCACATGAAGTTACTAATAAACTTGACATTTGGCAACAAGGACATGACATGATCACAAATTTTAAGACACCCACGGATGACCTAATGCTATGCTCTCCTAATAATTTTCTGTCATACCTTGAGGATTTTGATGAATATTCCTCTGAGCACGTGGATTTATTCCATGAAGAAGATTATCAACCACCGTTGTGCTCAGATTTTGATAGAGGTGAGGACATCGTTTTCCCGGAGGAGGATCCTTGTGACAATGTTTTTCAGCCACCTTCAATTATTTTATCTTGTTGTGTCATTAAGGGTGTAGTTGGGAAGTATGTATTTTGTATTAATTTTCCTCTGAGGAAAACCCTAGAGTTCAAGGGTAGATTGAATACCTCAATAACAAGTCTGTCATCTCAGTCTTTCAGCCTTCCCTTAAGAATTTGTCAGTCCTCTTTTGGATCCTTGTTGTTTCCTTCCCAGACCTCAGATTGTGAAGACATCCAAGGTAGCCAACCCCCAGACTCTTTGACTCAACTTATTGAACCTTTGATTTTTCACGATCCTTTTCTGAGATGGATTGAGCACTTTCCTAGACATGTGAATTGGAATGATTTTGTCCCTCCCTCCCGCCTCCATGAGTTAGACTTTACGATTTCCGATGATGCAGTACATTTTCTAACTCATGTTATTTTTGTGCTTGACTTATCATTGTTTTGGTTTATGATGAAGCACATAGGCAGGTATTATGAGACAATGCTAGGATGGTTTCAATGGCTATTTGACGACACCTAGCATTTAACCACCAGGTAAGTAGAGGTAAGTAGGTAGGCATTTTCATTCATTGTATATAACATCTGCATTTCATGCTAGAGTAGTTGTATTTCCATTTGTATATATGCTTGCTTACTTTCATTTTATTGTACCATATATGAGCCAGGGGTGATATCACCACCCCAAATGATTATTTTTGTTGAGATCAAGCAGGAAACAAGTCATGAGAGAGATGTTGAGGTTCTCATGCGCTCTACAGTGAGCACATGTCCTCGAGTTGGAGCCAGATGCTATCCCCTAGCCTAGGGATAACTAAGGAGATTATGTCTCGAGGCCCACAAATCCTAGACATGGAGTACCAAGAGCCATATTGACTTGAGCCTGGCCCTGGAGGGAACATTTTTCATCTTCAGTGCCTCCACCTTGTCAGCAACAACAACATCCATCCCATCCACCTGGTCCTTCAACAGCAGTGGGTCTTGCTCCATGAGGTGATGAGTCTGGGTATCATGGTATGTGTCACTCGGATTCTCAAAACATTGGAATATGTGCATTTAATTCTTTTTACTTCTGACGTGTGCTTGGACATTATGTCTTTCCACTTGTCCACACCTGGGGGGAATGACAAGATGCCCTAGCAAGCTGGTTCCCATAGGGTTTGAGTTGCCACTAGGTGGGTTCATGAAAGGTCATCATCCATTCCCACCATACTTATCACTTTTCATCTTTTTCCCTCTCATCCATCCCATACATTGGTTCGGGCATTCGGTTTTTCAAGCTATCAAAGGGTTGTACCTTACCTTGTGGGAAGAAGGGGATAAAGGCCCAAAGGGTAAAAGTAGCTGGCAAAAGATAAAATCCAAAAGAACAAAATCTTCAAACGCTTCACCCAAGGATCCCCGAGAAATCAATAAAAGGCTTCTCAACAAGAAATAGAGGGACCCATAAAATAATAAAATCAAGACCTAGTTGGAGGATAAGGGGTCTCATCACGGGCCAACCTATTAGGTCCATGGGCATGTAGCGGTATGACACTACCATTCAGTTGGTCACCACGCTAGGGTAATGGCTCTTGGTGGCATTGCCAAGAGAAAGGGGGTCTCATCACAAGCCAACCTTCTCATCTCCGTGACATGCTTGTGGGTAACATTGTCACCACTGGTCACCATGTCAGGGCAGTGTCCCCTAACTAGTCTCTTGAAAGAAAAAGCAATAAGATAAAAAGATGAAAGGAACTGAATGGGCTTGGAAACATTTGCATCCATGACAAGGTGCAACTTACCCTCTTCAGAGGCACCCACAGGTAAGCCATACATTCCCCTGTCATCACTGCACCCATTGCTCAAACATCCCTCACCACCTCATCCACTTACACGGCCTGGATTTGTCTTCACTTGGAAACATCCCACGTCCAATGAGAATTAACCCAATAGGACCTCCTGACGTCCTCTCCAAACCTGGCTTGTAGAATAGCATAACGTCTTTGAGCAATTGTCTGGGAAAGGGGGTTTTATGCACATGTTTAAATAACTTTATTATTAGATGTGATTGACATTGCTATGATCCCTGTGACTTATGAGCCCATGGAGGGTGTACTTGTTGTTGTTGCAGGGCCACACCCGACAAACATGTACACATGGGGAGATGATTAGTTCGAACCTCCATAGGGCTAAAAGCCCACCAGATGGATGCTGAGACTCAAGCCAGGGGCAAAGACAGGACAGAGGCTTGCACCAAAGAGAGAGGAGGACGTTCCACCAGAGACAGCCTGGCAGGCCTGGACCCAGGGGGGGTCTTTCCCTCCTACTATGATGTTGGCCTTAAAAGGCCCATGGCGTCACCTCTGTAACCCTTGACGTCACCAACATTTTATGGACACTTTGGAGGAAGTTATGTGCAAGGTGGCACGTGTGACTTGATCCAGAGGCCTTGGGAGGCCTAACGTTTTGCTCCTGGAGGCCAACATTTCACTAGAGAGGCATAACGTCACCCTAAAGGGGCATGATGCCACCTATTCTGCTTGATTTAGTGTTTAAATTGTCATTTTTATGTAAAAAATGGATATTACATGTAAACTGGCCATGTCAACCTTTTTGACCTAATTCTGGTCATTGTAACTGTATAAATAAGGGATTTTCCCTTGTATTATTTCATCATATTTCACTCACACTTAAGTGAGATCTGAAATTTGTGCCCTAATTAGGGTTACTTGGCTGAAATTTAGTGCACACTTCTTGAAGGAGGCTATTTTTGGAGTATTTTAGCATTTTTCTTGGTGGAAGTGTTCAACTAGGCTATTTGCTAGATGATTCTTGGTGAATGTAAGTAAATTTTCTGTAATTCTTCTTCATTGAATGGTTATGGCAGTATTTATCTTGCATTTATTCTAAGATTATGAAATTTCTAGCTTAAAACCCTAGGAGGCTAAAGCACATGTTATTGTTCTTGCCTTAACAACTTTCACCTACTAGATTATGCTAGAAAACCAATTTTCTTGAAGCGTTTTGCTAAGGGCCTTGCCATTGCAACACCCTAGCACCTTTTGCTTCATCTAGCCGTCATTTATTCCATCTTTGAGATAAAGGAGGAGGAAAATCGTTAGGGCCTAGGGTTACCTACTTCTTGGTGGCCATTTTCGCCCTAAGGTATAGTGATTAAAGCCTTGGGCTACCAACACTTCAATCATTAACCTTCTTGTCTCTGTCTCTCTTATTATCAATTTGTTCCTTCAATATTTTCCGCTGCTAAAAGAGACTCCATTTACCCTAAAAGAATTGATCTAAGCCTTGCACTTGAGTGATTGATAAAAGCCACTCTCAAAAATATTACCTTAAGCTCTCTACTAACTATTCCTAACCTTAGAATAGACTAATCTACTAACCTATTTGTTGTTGTTACAAAAGTAAGAAGTAAGTTACAACCATCTATTGCATCATTAAAAGCACCTAAAAGCAATTGTAAAGTTGATTTAAATTTTATACACTGCCTAATTTGTTTCTGACAAATGCTAGTACTTTGGTACTATTGTTGAGTAATTATTCTTGGTCATTGTGAATCCATTTTAAGGCATTTATTGTGAAACTACTATCTTATAAACATTGTTGTTATAAAAATCTGTTTGCTTCATCATATATCAACTATTGTTTTATTTGATAAAGTCCATGGTTTTATGAAGTATTAACAGCAAGTTGTGCTTGCAAAATATATCTTTTCTTGTTGCTTTGTTCTGGGCAGGTACATTTGAATACTTCATTACTTCATTGGTTAAAACTCCGGGACTTTCTGATCAGTGTGACCTATGAGAGGGGATACTTTTATAGACACTTTAACCTTTGCCTTCTCAAACTCCCAGGTCACTGGGGACGTCTCCCCTAGGCCATCAACCCTAAATAGAAAGAGGTATCCTGTTGAGGTGACAGTGATAGGATAACCTCCCATTACGCCAATTTGCCTCCCTTAGCCTTTCCCTTTGGGACAAGTACAAATTGACCGATAACAAGGTTCTCAACAAGAAAAATTTAGGTTTATACATTCCAACAAGCTCAACAACATCCCCCCTTAAACAAGTGTTGATGTCTCACGAAAGTTAATAATGCTCACATGCAAGTCCTCCAATCAAAGTTGTCATGCATCCATAACACGTCAACAAGACTATTCAACAAAACAGGCAATACATACTATGACAAATCAATCAACAAGAATAAAGAAGAGAATTGTACAAGTGTACGATCAATGATACACATATGTATGAAGTCTTCAAGAACTTGTTCAAATGCTACAATGACCAATCATCAATCCAACCAAAATCAATCTTGGTAGTTGGCACTAGTCCAAATTTTTCATCTTAAGCTTTTTTTGCAAAGCTCTGTAAGAATCACTATCACTTGTAATAAACATAATAATACTAAAAATATATTGATTAATACTAATAATAATAATAAATATAAATCATTGACCTAATGAAACTTCAAAGGGCACACACCCATTCATCTTGTGACCAATGAATGCATATAAGTATACCATCACAAGGCTCATTGTCACATCATCGATTCTATCATTCATTTATATATTCTATATATAATTATAAAAAATACTTTGTCAATCTCGTAATCAACAAGAACTCTTTATTCCATCTAGTATCATACCCAAATCGTTGGCCAATTATTGGGGTTAGATACATGCTCAACAAATTAAACTGTACTGCCTATACACAACATACAATCTACCAATTAATTCGTCCACTCATCCATACATAGAATTACACTATACAGGTCAATCATGCACTATTGAACTATTTCTGCCATCCTTCCACAAATACAACAATTTCTCGTACAAATTCCAAATTAAATTTCGTACACCACCATCATACAAGCGCTACCATTTGTATTGTGTCGCATTCTATCGATACATATTGCTATCTCTCTTTCGTATGTTTTGTCAATCATTTCTACATTTTCATTCAACTACCTTTTCTCTTAAAAATGACACTTTTAATCCACATGCCTTTTCCTAAATTTGTGGCCCCTCAAATCTTTCGTAATTTTTTTTTTGTCTTGACATTTTAATCTCAAGTTAGCCTCAACTTATAAAGTCATAAAATTAGAGTGGGCACCACAAAGAAGCCACCACCAAAAGGGGTAATAATGACGAAGCACAAGAAAATGTCTATCATTATGAAGATGAAGGCAATAGTGCCATGCAAATTATGGATAGGATTGAGAATTCACAAAAAAAATTAAGGCATAAAGTTGGCAAATTAATAGAAGTTACGAGCGACGAAACTAACAAGTTAATCAAAGATTCTAAAAGGCAATGCCAAGAGTTAACAAGAAGGTATTAAAGACAAGGACAAAGCATCAAGGATAACTAATAAGCATGGAGAAGGGGTTGATCAACTAGGTAAAAGACGGGATGAGTCAACGATAGGACCCATAACTTATGAAAAATCTACCAATAAGTTTTGTTACCGCAAAATCTGTCATCGTGAATATGCCAAAGTCCCAAGCACTTGGATGATAGATTTGGGTAACTGAGGGAGTTTTCCACTATCACCTCACCAACTCTCCTCTGCTCTTCAGGCAAACTCTCCTCTGCCTTAGGGGAGGTTTTGCCTGAGTAGGATTGTTGGAGATTAAATCTATGAAGTGCAAGGTGATGTGAAGAGTTATTTCCAGCAAAATGGGGTTATAGAAACTGCAGAAATAAAGTAGATGGTAGGGTTCGAGATTAGTGCCTAGTCCATTGGGCAAATGGGGTCACAACAAGGTTCAAATGGGAGATTGTTATAAAGATGGAAAGACAATCACATCGCTGAAAAGTACAAGATGCATGAACTCCTTCGTTGTTGTCTTAAATTGCAAAAATATTTTCAAGGATAGCACTAGAGTAGATACTATCCAACACTCAAGGGAATTGCATCTATCAAGAACAATGTCAAGGTGCATTCATATGAAAGTAGAGAAAGATGCAAGGATGAACACTACCCCAATGACAACTTAATATGAAAATGGAAGGAGTATACCAGATTCTTACTCCTTGAGCATATGTCTAAATATTTCAGCAAATAAGAGAAATAACCAGAAGAAATACAAAAAATCTCACCCACAATATAGTTGAAGAACCTCCAAAACACATGGACAACAAATTTGTCATTAAGCTCCAAGGGAGAAAAGTTCCCCAAATCCAACCATGTCTAAGAAGTGAAGGAGCTACTCTTTAAATAGAATTTCTAGCTCACCTCTTACAATAAAAAAACGATAATAATTCCTT
>ML820819.1:78104-89439 GCA_009831015.1 Picea engelmannii
GGGACGTCTCCCTTGGGCTTAGCCACCCTAAATAGAAAGGACCTCCCCATTGTGGTGACATTGGGTGGGGTAGGTCCCTGTTTCGCCAGTTTGACCCTTATCCTTCAGCTACTTGACCTAAACTACAAACTGAGTGATAACAGTTCTCACATAGATGATTTAGCACTCCCAATACCTACCTACCTTTGTACATTTTTATAGTTACATTGGCCATTTATGCCTCTAGTGGACTTTAATATTTAAATTAAATTACATTAAATATACAAGATACCATACATTAGGAAAAGCAATGGTAATATTGTCATTCAAAATTTTGGTATGTGTAGATTGCAATATGAAAAACGTATGCAATGTCATTACTCTTTTTCACATCTTGATCAATGTCCTAGAATCTATTAGAGATAAAGGATACAAGAGGTTATACAACATTAGAGGTATATTCTACGATTTTGCCTACTTTCCCACCATATTAACCACGTAATATATTCTTCATACATTATTATATTCTCCATACATTTCTACATAAAATTGAAGAAGTGTAAGAACAATCTCATTTTTTTTTCTTTTTAAGTTCAAATTTTCCTTTTTTGTCTCCCCAACATTGTATCTTGAAAAAAAAGTAAGAAGTCATAATATAAATACAAACTCTTTTGAGATCATTTTTTTTGTATAAGTAAAAATGTAATATAGACTAATAAAACAATGAATATTAACCCCAATTATTTTGATTAGTTGGTTCTAATACTCTACTAAATTTGAAAAACACATGATAAAGTTCAATATGTGAAATTTGAGATGTCTTCTAAACCACACCTGCAGAAGAATCTCCCTTCCTCTTTGAAGTACATTTTCACCTGAAAAGTGTAGAAATATTTCAACACCATGGCTATAAACTAGGAAAAAAACATTAATGTGGATGTGCATGTTCTTACAATAAATGATAGATTGTCTTCATGTACCATATGTGTGATCATGATATTCTCGTTATATCAAATCATTAATACTAGATATTTTATGGCACGATAACGTTAATAGATACCTAACTTAGTAAGCATTAGCAAGTCTCAACTTAAAATATATAGCATTTAGTACAATTGAAATTGGTTTATGGACTTATTGGTTCTTTTGGGAGCCAAAACTAGTTTTCCACAAGAAGACATCATGAAAAAAATATTTTGATACACAAAACATATGACTATGTTACATAAATGAATGGTACTAATTTTGGATTCTTTCCTTGTTACATAAATGAATGGTACTAATTTTGGATTCTTTACTTTCTCCATCATGCAAAAAAATAAATATGGATTATGTCGCATGGAAAATCAGAATATATAGGTTTGAAACCCATCATCACATTTGTCAAGAAACTGTCTACTTTGACAAAAGTTCATGGCATAAATATAATTAGCAAGCTTGGTCTATTTTCATAGCATTCTCTATGACCATTTCCCTTATGGGTTCTAGGCATTCTTCCTTTACTATCCAAGTATGTATGCTTGTCTAGTACTACAAACGTGGCACACGTGTGCACACACACGTCTCTTAGAATACTCAATGCCTATTTGTGTGGAGTTTGGCATGTTTTGATATTATAAGTGTACTTTAAAGGCAATCACGTGCACAACAATAGAAAAGTTATGCACATACAAGAAAAGCTGAAGGCTAAAAAAATATTTTAACATCAGACAATCAATTTCAGGAAAAGTTGATCTATTTATCTTTACTAACCAATTTATAAACAATTTTGTATTTAAAAATATATGTTATTTTGCGATACAAAGACATGGACATGAGTGAAGTTCTTCCTACAAACATATGCCTTGTCTTGTGCATGTGTTGCTCTGATAAAACTAACATGGTATCATAGCCATCATCGACCCTGAGTTTGTGAGGAAGAAAGTTGAATTCTAGAGGGGGAGGGTGCAAACCACCAATTGGATAGCACAAGAAATATAGAGAATAGTGAGAAATCATCATATCCTGAGAACAGATAGTTCTTAAGTGTAACAACTAAGTTTCTGAGGATCCCAAGTGCAACAATCAGGTTTTCACATCCTCGGCGATTGCTTTCATGCCATTGTTTGCTAGGAGTATAGCGATCTCGTTTTGCATCTCACGGTCTAGCTTTTGCATGCCAATGTTTATGCTTTGAGGGATGCAATCTGATTTTGAAGGCCTGTTCTTCCCTGCGATGTATCATATAACCTGCCAATGTTTATGCTTTGAGGGATGCAATCTGATTTTGAAGGCCTGTTCGGCCCTGCGATGTATCATATAACCCTGATGAACATTATTTATGGCCTGTGATCTACTTCATGAGTTTGTATTAGGGTTTTTTCTTGTAAATTTCAACCCATCTATCTAAGTTTGAGCTTTGTAGATGGTTCCCTATGTTGAACAAGAGATTGAAGATAATAGTGCACAATGCAAGATGACTATTGCATTATAGAAGATAAGTTTTTGTACATAGATTCTAACCTAACAACATAACTCCCAAAAAGTACAAGAGTGTCTTAACCTCTAATCAACTTAAACCACACATGATTTATTTACTAGCATAAATTGCTATATATATTTATATAAATAAGTTAACATTGGTGATTACAGTGTATCGTATCCCCCTTACTAACCAATTCATTAACTTTCACACCAATCTCGTCAAAAAAAATTACAAATTTGTCCCTTGACAAACGCTTGGTAAGCACACCAGCTAGCTAGTCCTGGGAAGGACAATACAACAATTTAATTTCCATATTTTGAACTTTCTCTCATATGAATTGGTGGTGAATCTCTATATACATTTTCTTTGAGTGGCATATTGAATTTTTTATCAATTTTAATACTCTTGGATTTTCACAATACAAAGGGGTTGCATCACTCCACCAACAGTTGTATCCTCAAGAATCCTCCTAAGACATACTACTTCACACACAATTCCTATTGCATCTTTGTACTCTGCCTTTGTGGATAATAGAGAAATCATAGTCAACTTCTTGCAAGTGTATGAAACATACTTCACACACAATTCCTATTGCATCTTTGTACTCTGCCTTTGTGGATAATAGAGAAATCATAGTCAACTTCTTGCAAGTGTATGAAACATTACTTGAACACAAATTAAAGAAATACACTAAAGTAAATTTCATGTAATCCCATGACCTTGCCCAGTCTAAATCTATAAAACCTGTCAAACTGAACCTATTATTCCTAACAAATTCCATACCAAAATCTAACATCCCTTACATGCATTGGTATCCTCTTCGCATCCTTCTAGTGTATAACTTCTCGACAAAGCAATGTACCTAGAATCAAGACTCACTACAAAGCTTTTGTCGGCTGGTTGAAAGCAAGACAAATCAAACTTTCTACCAGTTGTCTACACAATGTTTCATCTACCTTCCTGGGATCATCATCCACTAATAGCTTCAAGCTCGTTTCCACCATAGTTACCAAGTTTCATAGTTACCAAGTTTGATCAAATCAAGCAGGTTATCTCTCATGTTGTATGAGGATTGCACATATGATTTTCATTACGTGTCAAAGATTTGCAAGGTGATGTTATGAACATAAATATACATATAAAATATATCTCAATAACATAATAATTAAATGATAATTAATAAATAATAATTATTAATAATGAAAGGACATGTCTTAAAAGACATGACTATTGGTTAAGGGCACCCCTGCATGGATATATAAGTGAGCCCTCATTCTCATTTGTAATCATCTTACTATTCATTCTCATTTGGTATCAAAGCCCCTCCTACCTAGGAGCTTAATAGTTAGTTAACCAACAATTACCTAGAAGTTAGGAAGAGTAAAAGGTGCATCTTCATAACTTTACAAGGAGTAAAAGTGAAGTATATAAGTTAAAAAAATAAAAAAGGGAATCCCAAGCTAAACCTCACGTCAAAAGTGGTTATCATTCATTTAAAAAAAATTACTAAGTTTATTAAAAGGGTCCAGGAAAAGAGATAATATTAATATCTTATTTTAAAAGAAAAGATATTATTATTAAAAGAAAGCATATTTTAGAGGGGTTGTTAAAAAAGAAAAAGGATAAATTTTATAAAAGTTACCACAAAATGTAAAAAGGTGACTTATTATTGAGTAATTGAAGTTATGTAAGAGTATTTGAAGTTTTTAAAATAAAAGGGAAAAATAAAAAAGAGTATTTAAAGGTGCCTTTTAAAAATAAAAATAAAAAAGATTTTTTTAAGTTAAATAATATATATAATATACTACAAAAAGATTATTAAAACAGCAAGGTATAGCAAAAAGTATAAGAGAGAAACCATTAAAATAAATTACAAGTAAAAACAACACAAAGGACCAAATTGTTTAAAAAAAAAAAACCTCATACGGAAGGGATATTATAAAAATAATCTTAAGTCCATATTCAAAGTTATAAAAAGTGCATAGCTTTATATATTATTTGTGGATAAAAGAGAAGTAAACTACTCAGGTGATATTTTTAAAAGGGTATTTAATTAAGACACTATTAAATCACTTAATATAAAAGTACTTTTATAAAGTATAAAAAAAAGTTACTTAAAATGGATATAAAGTATTTTTATAAAGTATAAAAAAAAAGGTGTAAAGGAAATATATATATTTAATATTATTGGAGAGAGGAAAGTGAAGATAAAAAGAAAAGGGTGAAGAAAAGTTTTGAAGTACAAAGTACCTTGAAGGTACAAATTGATTATTTAAAAATAAATTTTAAAACCAATTCAAGTTTATAAAAAAAAAATGTACAATTCCATATATAAATCAGAATTTTGGACTAAATGTCATTTTTGTGAAATGGAGTTTGAGTATATGACAATTTTTTAAAATCAAAATCGCTTCTGTTTGATTTGTGGGAAATCATTTATTGTGGAAGAATATCAAGATAATTCAGAAATACAATCACGAATATCGAAAGGAGAATTAGAACATTATAAAGCGAGCAATAAAAAATTACAGTTTGAAATTGAGAAGGAGAAATATTTTAATGGGTTAACAGAGAAAAATAACCGTTACTTCAAAGAGCGTATTCGGGAACTCATCGCACAAAATGAAGAACTAAAGACCAAAAGACAAAAAATGGACCAAAACTTACTAAAATGAGATGAAGAAATATTACGATTAAAATATCATCAACAAAATTTACTAGTTAAAATCAGAAAGTCAAAAGACAAGAAGTAACGGAATAAAAATTTAGAACAAGAAAATCAAGGTCTCAAGGAGAAATTAACTGAAAAAGAGGAAGAAATCTCCTTCCTAAGGAATCTTAACCAAAAGTTACTTGAACAAATTAAAATCTTAAAGGACAAAAGAAAGGAGAATCTAGAATCAGAAAAAGACGATAGGTCAGAAAATAAGGAAGAAATTTTACGATTAAGACGACATAATCACGATTTATTAACTCAGATTAAAAATCTCAAGCATGATAAGAAGTCTTTACAATAAGAGCTAGATCGAAAAACATCATTAGTCGACAAGGAAACAATCACTGACCCAATAGAGAAACTATTTGACATTCAAATTTCAACAATAGAAAAAGGAACCAATAAAAAGTCAGTTGATGTTCAAATTCAAAAGAATGCTTACATTGACAAATCACTACAAACATCAAAAGAAGATGATTCCAAGGAAAAGTCACAAGAGATTAGGGTGCCTTATCGTCATCCAAATCACAAGTCATTACCACCAACGACTAGGAGAAGAGGAAAATAAACAATGTTCTTCTTACCAACAAATAAACTACCACACTGAAAAAGAACGAAGAAAAAATCAACAACTTGTAGGGAAGCTTAAAATGAGAATCCCCATCCGAACAATCGATCATCAAACAATTCCAATGAAAGTAGATTTGGGATGGATCACTCCCCAGAAGATGCAACATATCAATTTGGGAATTCGAAGGTTATATCATCTTGTTTCATTGAGAGTTGCAACTACAAGCACAGAAGATTTGAAAAGACACCGCGTGCGAGAACAAAAGTTAAAAGGTAAACCTTCCAGTGATTATGCTTTAAGGACAAAGCATTTTTAAGGGGAAGGCAATGTTATGAACATAAATATACATATAAAATAGATATTAATAACATAATAATTAAATGATAATTAATAAATTATTATTATTAATAATGAAAGGACATGACTATTTGTTAAGTGCACCCCTGTGTGGGTATATAAGCGAGCCCTCATTCTCATTTCTAATCATCTTACTATTCACTCTCATACATTATATATTTTGGATTATTTGTGCGTGACAAACTTTGTTCGTCTCAGGTGACATGAGGATTCTAACCTTCCAAAGGTTGGAATTTAGGTAGAAGCTACTTCTATTGTACATCATGGAATTTTGGGATTGACTTCGAGATAGTATTTTCTTTTGATTGGATGGTGTCTTGGTGGAGGACATTCACTTTCTCCTTGATTGATTGTTATGGATTGGTTCTCTCTTCAATGTTGCACATGCTTTGGTTGATGATTATGAGATGTTCTTTGATGCTATGGCTTTGCTACATGATGGTCTTCATTTTACATAGTGGATATGTCTCAGTTGTGATCATTCTACGATGGGTATTATTTTTTCAATGGTTATTTTGCACATGGCCGCTTTGGTTGTTTGACCTATGGATGAAGGATGGTGATATTAACCCTATGATGAGAGCACCCTTTCTCCTTTGAAGGATTTTGACACCTAGAGCACTTTATGATGGCATGGCCTATCACTCCTAGTGGAGCGCTCCTCTTGTGCATATATCTTGATGTAATCCTACCCCTCACAATGGCTAGCTGACTCATTTTGACCTAGTTGGAGGCTTAGGATGAGAGCGCCCTTGATTATGTGGCTTGGTTTGTCACTTGGAGTGGTTTATGATGAGGTAGACTAGGGTTTTCATGTGGAGCGCTCACTTTCTTGCTAGATGGATTTCATGCATACTATTTGAGTTTGTGATGGAGTGTCCTAGTATTTTAAGAATGACTTAGAATGATTAATCTTGATGGAGGTCTACTACTTGGGCACCTTTACTTGTTTGGTGAATTTTGTCACTTTGATAGACTTGTGATGGGGTTTACTATCATTTTTTATGGAGCGCTCTCCCATTGTTGACTTCATGGCACATATTTGGAGGTCAACCAATACACATTGCATCTTTTGGGAAGACTTTTGCCTTGGGCGTTGTAGCATTGCATTGGGGTGTTTTGACATTGCATTGGTAGTTGGAGTATATACCTTAGGTGTCGAAGGAGGTTACTAGCATGTGGATGTCCACCTTTGAGGATTTTGTTGATTGAACACTCAATTACCTTGGCACACATGTATGACATCTCATCGTATATATCATTGTTTATTGCTAGAGAGGGGTCGTCCCATTTTCCAAGGTGTTTGTTAGCATATTGCACATGGATTGAGTAGTTAGTTGGTGGTTCGACCCCTCAAATTAGGGGATCTAACTATTTCACATGATTTGGTGGTTGTTACACCTTGGATACCACACTTGTAACCATTGCATGCTATTTTCACCTACTTGGTCCACACATGCCATGATGAGTTGGATCTTGCACATACTTTGATGCTAAAGTGAATTGTATTATTTCCCCCACACGTGCTACTTTGGAGCTTGAATTTGTTGCTATATGGAGAGATTTTCCCACTCTTGGAGGACTCCTTTCACACCTTATCATGCATTAATGTTGAGACGCCCACTTAAGGAGGGTTACTTTGCACTCATTTCCATGCTATCGTTGGTGAGGTCGACACATTCTCCTAGGGCACACTTTCTCTTGTAAACATGATTTGGTGGAATTTATTGATGGTAGTGGAAAAAAACACATGGTTTTGGAATGGATATTGATAAGTTCTAACCACTTTTGCACTCCTTTCTAGGGAACACTTCACATGGAAATATTTTATTATTTGTTGGGTGGTTGAGGTAGTTACATGGCATAGTTTTCTATGGTGCACCTCTCTTAGTTGCTCTCTCATATTTATTGTATTTCAGCTACAATTGTCATCTTTTGACCTTCATTGGAGAGCACCCTCACCTCTTTCACTTAGCATATATATTATTTTATTTGAGGTGGCTATGGAGGGCCTTTATTGAGAGGCACGTGACATACTTGGAGGGGAAAACGTGTGGTTTTTGCATGCATTTACTTGGTCTTCTTACTATTATTGGAGCATATCCTTGGAGGGAACACTTGTGGAGACAATTTTTGCTATTCTTGGAGGTATATATTTTATTATTTCATGTATTTTTGGCATGGTCAAAACCCTAATTCTCCTTTATCTCCTTAGATTTGCCTTGTGGAGATGGTCCACTTGCTATTTTAATTTTTGGGGTTTGACTACTTCATTTCTTGTGGGCACTCCGTCTACATGACACCATGCACATTCATCCATGGAGTTGGTTGCCTTGGGATTTTTTATCCCCAACTCCCAGGGATAACTAAGGAGATGATATCTCGAGGCCCTCAGGTTGCAGACATGGAGTACCGAGAGACAGCTTGGCTAGCAATGTCCACTTGCATAGACAAAGACCCACCTCACCACCACAGCTCCAGGATCATCACGACGGTATCCACCACATCAGCTGGCCTCTGGAAGAAATTTGGTCTTGCTCCATGAGGTACAAGCCAGGTATTATGGTGAGTTTCATTTCAATATTTGAGGCATTTGAGTTTGTTGCATCTATTACTGCTTTTGATTATGTGAAGTTTTCTTGGACATTATGCTCTTTTCCCTGTTTCACTTTGGTGGTTGACATTGCGCCCTAGTAAGTGGGTCACCCTTGGGGATAGGTCTGCTACTAGGAGGTTCTTTTGATGAGCCATCGTGCCACTCCGGACCATACTTGTCACTTTCCACACTTCATCCCCTCATCTCACCTTTTGGGATTTTCGGGTGTATTGACCCAAGAAGGGGTTGTTCCTCATTTCATGGAAAGAAGGGGTTGAAGGCCCAAGGCTGGTAGCTGGCAAAAGATAAAATCCAATCATTAACCTTCTAGATGCTCGCCCAGGGATCCCGAGGACAGTGAAATGTCTCTCATAAGAAACTAATGGGACCTGTAAAATAATAACTAATAATAAAATGCCAACCAAGGAGGAGCATGTGTGGGCACTGTTTTTATTGCTTGGGTAGAAGCCCCACACACGTTTTCAACTTGGGGAAGCATGATGTGACCAGAGTAGAGTTAAGGTGGGCACATTTTTTCATGCTTAGGTAGAAGCCCCACCTTGGCTTCAACTTGGAAACATCCTAAAAGATAAAGGAAATAAATATTCTTGGAAAAAGGTTGCATTGAAAACGAAGGTGCAACACATCCTCTACAAAGGAACCCATAAATGAGACACTACAACCCCTTGTATGTCATGAACCCCATGCCCAAAAATTTTCCCCCCATCCATGACACCTCATCCACATGACTTAGGAGGAGGTCCCCTCAGGAAACACCCTTAAAATTGAGGTACAATTCACCCAATAGGTCGTTTTGTCAACCCTCCCATACCTAAACTTGGCAAGTTGCATATGATCTTTGAGCATTGGTTTATTTTGATGAGGTGGTTTGGATGTACATGCTTAGATGGCCCTTTTATTGATTTGATTTATTCATCATGATGCATTTGACTTGAGATCCTTGGAGGGTGTATCCATTTGTCTTTGCAAGACCTAGCTGGTGGACAGTTTTGGAAGAACAAGCCTAGCTTGGGCTTCCGCGGGGATTGAAGCCCACAGGTTGGATTCCAAGGGCCCACATGTTGGATGATGAAGACATGCCTTTGGAGGCCTAGAAGACATCATGGAGGACCTAAGCTAGCCCCTACCACCCAAACGACTTGCTAAAGGAGGCCAAAACGTCACCCTTGAGGGCTTGACGTCACATTAGGGCTATGGTTTTGGTGGTGGTTGAGGACACTTGGCACATTTTAAGGAGAAAAGCCTTGGATCATGGAGGATAAGGTTGGCTTGAAGACACTTGGCCTTTGGAGGACTAGTGCACTCATCCCCTACTCCAACGACTTGCAAAAGTGCCAAAACGTCACTCTACAACAGTGACGTCTTACTTTAGGGTTTACTTTATGTGCAAATTATGAGTTAAAAAAGTATTATTTTGTGTAAATGGGAAAGATAAGGGATGTTGACCCCTTGTCTTGTGTTTTACCCTAACTTTTGTGGACAAACTATGTTTAGAACATTTTGTATAAATAGAGATCATTTGTATCTCATTTGGATCATAACTCTCCCATTGTGAGAAGACTAGTGGCTGAAATTTGCACCCTACTTGGGCATTTTGGTATTTCTCTCTTGTGCAAATGATTTTTGGTGTTATCTCTTGGTGATTGGATGAGGTTAAGTGGTGTGCACTTCTTGGAAGCTTCTTTACTTACTCTTGAATGGTAAATAGTAAATACTTGGTGAACTAGGGTTTGATCTCTCTCTTTCTTGGAATTGGTAAGGAAAAATCTGCATTTGTTAGATATTTCTTGCTTGTTCTTGGTTATTGTTGGTTGAAATCCTAGGAGACGTATGTTGCATACACCATCCATTAATCTTCATCTCATTTGCAAAGTTCATAAATTATTCTTGGATAAGGGTTGCTAGGAGAAATACAAGAGCGTATACCCTCCTAGATTTACCCTAGTTTGATTGGCATACCCTAGGGAGTAAGAGTATTTACACCTCTAGGGATCTTGTTGGTATAACTTGTGTTTTAACGACTCCATTCACCTTATTATAAAGGCACTAATCTGATTTTTTCATTGGAGAAATAAAATGTTTTCATTGGTAAACATGTTTTAGTGAGATATCAATCTTGTTTAAGTTGGATTCTTTTGTGGATGCCTTGAGGTTGCTAAACGCTCTAGGGCGTCTTAGTTATCTTGGTATTCTTGGAGCTGTTATAAATTTTAATCTACATCCATTAGGGCTGCAGAAACCCTAATACAAATCTTTTAATAACTCGCAAACCAACCGCCAGAAGTTGCTAAAAGTTTGCCCCTATGCTCTACTAGTCTCAGCGCACTTTTTGGGTGGATTGTTGACAAGTTTTGGTGGTTGATTTATTTGCTTAACAAATTCTTTTCTACAGACATAAGGCTGCAATAATATCTCTACAATACTAGTTTCTGACAACCTTATCTTGTTGCTAAAGTTTCATGCATTAATACTTGAGTTAAACTAGTCATTGCTAGCTTATCTCTTGCATCTTTAACTAGACTTTTAGCAACTTTATTTGCAGCTCTTATTATTTTTTGTTGCTGATATATATCATTGTTTATTTATGCAATTAGGGACAACAAACTTAACTTGCTTGTCCAACACATTATT
>ML820820.1:34026-46740 GCA_009831015.1 Picea engelmannii
CACTTTTGACTTAAAACTCCTAAGTCAAAGTGAAATTAGAATCATAAAGTAAAGTACAAGGGTAATAGTCTTCCCCCTTTGTGCTTAGAGACTCATAAGCACATGGGGACCACTTTCCAAGGTATCCAAATCTCAACACGAAGAAGAGCTGGTGGGAAACATGGACTATCCATTGTGCCTCTGCCTGGCGGAGGTCGCACAATACTGAGGTTTGGAGAGTCTAATCCGTCTCCCAGGAAGGGATCTGATATGGTTATGGTGTTGAGATCTCATGGAAAGGGGCAGGACCTCGCGGATCCTCACTGATCTAGGGTCTAGATCTGTACTGATGTCGGTCGGTCGCTTGGAGAACACCTTCCTCGCAAAGAGGAAGTGTTAGAGTTTACTCATTGCTTCGAGTTGTTCTTCCCCAGCAGTGGCACATTCCAATGGAGTTTTCCAGCCTCGATCCATGTGCAATAGTGTGTAGATTGCAGTGATGAGGACATATTGATTGAGGCACATTAGAGGGATCTAGTGGAGGCGCAACATCAGTTATGTGGGTATTCAATAGGTGAGGGTGCATGCATGCACTATCTTTAGATGGCACAATTTTCTGAGTTAGGGGGCACTCGGTCTTGGAAGTTGTGCATGCATGAGGGCACATTGCATGAGTGTTATATCTATTATGGGAGGGCACAATTATCTAGATGAGTTGGACACATAAGTTCATGCAGCCACTTAACTCCAGTGTTCGTTATACTCCAGAGAGATCTATCCATGCATGAGGGAACACTATTCCTTGAGGGCACACTAATGCATGTGTCTACATTCAATGTATTTCCCCTGATCTCTTATTCTATAAAAGAGACTCAGGGCGCACCACTGTTGTGGTTAGACAGTTTTCGTTTTGAGACATTGCATTGTAATTTCTTCTTTTCAGTTAATATAAGACATGTTATCGGGTGCTGCAGATTCGTTCTTGCTGTTCATATTTTCAGACTTATGTGTTTGTAGATCTAGCATTTAGATTTCATTGTTTTGCTAGGAGCTTACCAGTTTTATTGTTCCTATGTTAGACTTTTATTTCTGAGGAACATCTGCTTACCATGCCATGAAAATTTAACAGGGAGCACTCGTGAATGATTCCATATCTTTCAAGTTTTAAACTAATTGTGCCATGAGTCTACGACTGTGATGGTGTAAATCCTTTGGTTTTGTTCACCTTGGGCTTCCTCTGATTTGGCCACAACTCTACTAACAGGTTGTGCTTCTTGGGGCTCCTCAGTGTTGCGACAAATCTGTCTACAGTGTCTGGCAGGTAATCAGGATGGTCAATTTCCACTTCCTGTAGCAAAAGAGGTGTGCCAAAATGTTTGAAGAGCTGTTGAGAAAATGGGAAACTAAAATTGATAAATTATTGATTTTGGACCCTATAGTTATTCAAACTTCAAAGATCAACTCTTCTCATTACCTTAAGAAAAGATTATCAAAAGCCAGGTGTATGGCTAACTGAACAAGCTGTGAAGCTGAAGTCTAAAAAGAAGACCTGGCTCTTTGGGCTTTCAAGTGTGTGGAAGCCAATGGTGGAGCCGAAAAAAGCCTTTTCTGCCTGGTTGTTGATTTTGGGGGGCATGACAATGGGACAAAGAGTAATTCAGTTGGCTCCATCACAGCAGAAATGCTCTATATGTGGGAAAAACAGAACTACAAAACATTTTTTTCCCTGGATTGGGTGTCTAAGCTTTGTAGTCAGTTCCTCCTTGTCCTTGCTTACTGGAAAGTAACCTTGATAGGAGACAAACTTTCTTGGCCAATTGAGTTGAATGCAGTATGGCAACTCATTAGAATAGAAGTCCTCTTTTTAGCTGGACAGGAAGAAATGAAGCTCTATCGAAAACATCTCAGCCTGGCAAGTTGTTTGCCTTGTGTGAGGGTCTCTGATCTGTGCAAACCTTCATTTGCAGATTATTGTTCAAGTTCAAAAGGTCAAGATGGACACAGTGCATCTGTGCCAGTTGCTGGAGTTCTAGAGGGGCGGGGAGGGGCTGCAATATGAGCAAAGAGCGTCCAGAACTCCCCAGCCCCATCAACTCACTCTTGCTAGTCCCAACACTCTGAAGACAGACCTTGCCATCTTGTTGGTCAGGCAGTAAGGGAACAAAGAGAAAGGCACCACAGCTGGCCCCTCCCTCGCCACTGCAGCAAAATGACATTACCCTCAGCCAGTTGTAGCCATCTTTGAGGCAGAAAAGCCTCCCGAGCCAGAACAGGGAAATGATGGGTTGGATGTGTTACACCTCATATTGAATGAGGTTTCACAATGTGATTTTCATCACATTTATGGCCTTTGCAGCTAGTACCTTTGGAGCATTGGGATGGACTTTGGGGATATGTCTTCATAGAGTCTCTTCTCTTCTTGCCATTGGATGATTTGATAGATATATTTGGTGGAGGAGATTCACTTCTCTATGGTTGGATGGTCATGGTTGATGGTCTTCTTATGGTTTGGTGCTACTTTCATGCCTTTGCTTGATGGATCACTCTCTTGACATATGGATGATTGCTACTTCATGTGTCATATTTTTCTTGGAGCGTCCTAGTGACTATGCATCATGGTGTTATTGACTTGTGACTAGGAGGGGCTGTTCTACATGGTCCCTGTTACCACAAAATTTGTCCCCCAAAAATGCAAAAATCCAAGCACCTAGTTGAAGACTTGTGTAACTAAACAGTTGGCCATTGTCACCTCACCAACTCTCTTCTGCACTTTAGACTAACAAAAATGGAATACTAGCCAAGGGAGGCTTCCCTATAGATTACTAGGCTCATTTCTTGTAGTATGGAGTGGGAGTAAAGAGATCTTAGCAACTTTAAACCAAAAGGAAAAGATGCATTTAAATTTTAAAATGGTTTTGGGGATGATGGATGAAAGGGAAACAAGTGTCTTATTTGTTTGGGCTATGGAGATCATGCATGCAACTTTAGAGGTTCTAATAGAGGATTAGGGTCTATAGGCAGCCAACGTGGCTTGCTCTACAAAAGCCCTAATTTGGGTGCTAGATATTGTTATCGTGCAATCTGTACTTGCCCAAAGCCCAAGGCAAGTGGGACAAGATTGGTGTAACACGGGGTAACCCTATTACTGTCACCTCAATAGGATACCCCTTTCTGTTTAGGAGAAGGATAAATCCACTCCAAGGGAGACGTCCCAAGACCTAGTGATTTGATGAAGGGAAAAGGATAAGGTAAACCACCCCTCTCTAGGTCACTCAAATCAGATTTATGCCTTGAAGGATGAAACAAAAGGGTAAAATAAGGGGTACCTGCCCTTAACCAAGACAACAAGCAAACGTTATGGAAGTTTACAAGCAACAGATGATATTAATGCTTCAACAAGACAATAAATTCATGAAAATATATGCTAGCAATCAATGTATGCAGCAAATGACAAGTAGATAACAGCAACAAATAAGTGATAACAGCTGCAATATATTCCAGAAAAAATGCACCTGTGTAGACAATATAATAAGATGTTTTTAAGCTTCAAATAATAACCCTTTGTCACATGCAAGTTCTAGAGATGTTTTGACCAGCAAATAAACTTTAATAAGCTGCTAATGATGACTGTAACAGTCATAATAACAGCAGCAAGTTCAAAGCTTAGTAATTCTTGTTGAATTTAATGCAGCTGCAAGAGCCATTCTCCCTGAAGGATGCCATAATGGGGCTCTTGGTCTGGGACCAAGCAGTTAGAGCCATGGCAAAGACCCTTGTGAGGGCCCCCAGTCATCCAGTAGATGACTGGGGTTCTTGGTCTGGGACCAAGCAGTATAAGTCCCTAGATATGTCTAGGGGCCCTAGATGTGTTCTAGGGTACCCATGTCTAAAGCATGGGTTGATCCTTGGTCTTGTACCTTGGTGGATAAGACCCCAGATGTGTTCTAGGGCAACCTGATCTTTGATCAAGTAGATCTTGGTGTAATAAAAAGATGTCTTGGTGTGTGATCCTCTTCCTCTCTCTCAGGATGGTCCATAGGACCTAGGAGAGATTATGAAGATGCACATGACCACACTGTGGGATGTACCCGTTATACAGTGATGATAAAGTTAATTGGTCACCTTCAAAATCATATGGACATGTGTTGCCACTAAGAAAACCTCTTTGTCTCTCCTAACCCCTTGCTTGTTCTTCACCTTTTGGTTTTTGAGTTTGGGTTTGAGTGGGGTTTGTATTTTTGTTTTAGGGCTTAATAAGAAAAATATTAATTAATATTTAAATATAACATATTAAATTAATAATTATATTAATTAATATGTTATTATATTAATTATATTTTTATAAGCCTAGCCCTAGTCTAAAACTATAAATATAAACCCTTCCCCCTCACTTGTCCACTCACTCACTCACTTCCTTCTTCAAGTGTGGTGGATTGCTCTGAGGTTCTCATGTTGTTGCGGCCTCTCTTTGACTGTTGTTGCGGCCTCCCCTTGATAGTTGTTGCGCCCTCCCCTTGAAAGTCAGCTGCGGCATCCTTTCATTGTTGTTTGCCTGGTCCTTTTTGTTGATGAGTGGAGGGTTATTCTGTTGCTGCTAGAAGCCTTGTGGAGGGTTCTTGTGTGTTGAAGGTTTTACTGTTGCCAAGTGTCTGTCGTCCCTTTCACTGAAGGTTTCACTGTTGCCAAAGGTTTGTTGTGTGTTGAAGGTTTCACCGGACCTCTCCTAAGTGGTTGTCGTCCCATTCTTTGGGTTGATCTGAAAACCTTTAGAGTTGCGGCCTCATTGTTGAGTTGTTGGTCGTTCACCTTTGACAGTCGTCACATTTTTCTCCTTGCAGATTGATCACTATGTGTGACTGAATCAAGGGTTTGCTTCCAGACTTTTCCGTGTGGGGTTTTGTTGTGTTTTTGTGAGAGGTTTCTCCTTGGTGGCATAACTGTCCTACAATTCTCATGATAGAGATCTAACCCATTGAAGTTGATCCATGAGTCCTAGAATTTTCTAAGCAAAACTTCAGTGGCATAACTTTCCTCATGTGAGTCAAGCTTCTCTTCATTATGCAGAGGTAACTCCTCAAGAGGTAAGTTGCATCTACTTTGTTTAGCTCAGATCTATTTGATATTGTTCAGATCTATTTGATATTATTATTTAATTCAAATCTAACTATTGTGCATGTTCAGAAATGTTTTTCTAGTTCAGATCTATCTGTTGTACATATTCAGAATTGTTTTCCTAGTTCAGATCTATCTACTGTGCATGCTCAGAAATGTTTTCTAGTTAAGATCTAACTACCTAGCATGCACAGAATATTTTAGAAGTATAGATCTGTTTACAGAAGTATTAGTTCTTGCTGATCTAGTTTACAGAAAATTTTGAAAAGGTATTTTTTGTTTCTTTCCCTATTTCTAACATGGTTTCAGAGCTTAGGGCATAAAAAGAGCTCAAGGAGTGCAGACTTGAATCTGTGTAGATCCATATTATCAGGGTTGTTTTGCAGATCAACAGCATCTCGTTTTGCTAAACTGATCCAGCATGGCCTCCTCTTCAGTTAAAGTTGAAGACAGACTTATAGGGGCCTCCATCTTCAATGCTTGGAAATCCAGAATAGTTAACATTCCTGAAGAGAATGAACTAGAAGAGTTGATTACTAGGGTAATTGAAGAACCCACTTCAAACACAGTCAGGGAAGCATACAGGAAGAAACAAGCCAAGGCTAAAAGAATTATTTTTTATTCTGTTAAGGACAGCATGATGTCCATCATTGCTCATCTAAGGACTGCCAAAGAATGTTTTGATGCTTTGGCAAACCTCTATGAAAAGAAGGCACCAACTCAGAAAAGAATATTGAAGAAACAACTACGTACTTTGAGGATGGGAAAAGATGAATCATTTCCTACCTTCTTCTCCAAGATTTCTCAAACCAAATATTAGCTTATTGCAATAGGAGTTGTTGTAGATGATGATGACCTTGTGCAAACTGCAGTTGATGGACTTCCTGAGTCATGGGGAGTTTTTCTCGCATCCGCCAATGGAAGAGAAGCCCAGCCTAACTTTGACAGATTATGGCATGACTGCTTAGAAGAAGAAGGAAGACTCAAAAGCAGAAATGATCATTCAATTCTAAGAGATCATGCCCTTTCAGTGAAAACCAAGAAATGGAAGAAGTTCCCTCAATCTAAAGGCAAAGGTAAGAAACCTCAAGGTAAGTTATCTCATCTTAATCCTAATTTATCTAAAGTAAAATGTTTTAACTGCAATAATCTAGGACATTATGCAAGAGATTGCAGGAACCCTCCCTCTCAGCAGAAAAGAAAAGGAAAGTTTCAAACCTCAGTTGCTACTGACAAGGCGAAACCTCAACAGGAACCTCAAATAAGACAAACCAGGGCTGCCACCAAAGAGCAAGAACAACAACAAGAATATTATCTCATCTCAGCTCTTTCTGACACCATAACCAAGTCGAAGGAAATTTGGTTAATGGACAGCGATGCTTCCAAACACATGACAGGCTTCAAACAAAATCTTGCAAACTATCGGGACAAGAAATTCAATGTAAAGGTGGAACTGGGTGATGATGGTACTTATGATATAAAAGGTTTTCGATCTGCTTCTTTCCAACTTCAATCGTGTAATATATTTCATATTGATGAAATTCTTTATGTTCTTGGTTTAAAGAAAAATCTAATCTCAGTTGCAGTGTTAGAAAGCAAAGGTTACTCAATAGCCTTCTCCAAAGGGAAGGCCCTCATGTGGTCCTCAAATGAAGATATGAGCACTGCTATGACTATTGGAACTCGTGAGAGTGCACTTTATAAAATCTTAGGACAGATTGTTTAAGCACTAGCTCATGAGATGGTAAATCCCTGCGAGCTTTGGCACAGAAGGCTTGGACATCTCAACTACAACACGCTTCCAGGTTTGCAAAAGATGGTGACAGGTATGCCAGTATTTTCTTTTGAGCATAATAGTGTTTGTAGAGGTTGTGCACTGGGTAAGAATACAAAGAAACCCTATGCTCTCAGCAATAGAAAATCTAATGGCATTCTGATCTTTGTGGGCCCATGACTGCTCCATCTATGAATGGTTGTATTTACTATATCATTTCTATTGATGATTGTTCTCGTAAAACTTGGATTTATTTTTTAAAGACTAAAGATGAATCTTTCAACAAATTTCAAGATTTCAAGAATCTTGTTGAAAATCAACCAAGCAGACACATCCAAGTTTCAGAACTGACAATGATAAAGAATTTGACTCCTTCAAATATGATGAACTGTGTCGAACTTCTGGAATTAAGAGGGAGCTGACTGTGTCGTATAACCCCCAACAAAATGGGGTAGCAGAATGAAAGAACAGAACTATCAGTGAAGCAGCCAGGCCCATGATGTATGACCAGAACTTACCGATATCTCTTTGGACTGAAACTACCAGTACTGCAGTCTACATTCAGAACAGATGTCCACACAAAGCTCTTGAAGCGAAAACACCTGAAGAAGTTTTCATCGAAATAAAGCCTTCAGTTGATCACTTGAGAACCTTTGGCAGTCCAGTCTATATTCACATTCCAAAATAAAAGAGAAATAAGATAGAGCCCTCCGGAAAGAAAGGAACATTTGTGGGATACGGTGAAACATCAAAGGCTTACAGAATTTATATCCCAGGTCAAAAGTTCATCGAAGTAAGCAGAGACGTGAACTTTCATGAAGAGACAGCTTTTCATCGGGCCAGAGAAATTCCATGTGATTCAAGGGAGCTAGAAGCTCCACCACTTGATTCTTCAGATTCTCCTCTTCCAGATGAGCAAAGGGAGGAGACCTCAGAACTTCCAGTGGATCCCTCAAGGGATACTGTTATCCCCACTTTTTAGGGATAACTAGAAGATCATGTCTCGAAGCCCACAGGTCTTAGACATGGAGTACCGAGAGCAGGATTGACCTGAGCATGGCCCTGGAGGGCCCACCTTTTCCTCTTCCATTGTCTTTGTCTTGTCAGCAGCAGCAACATCCATCACCATCGGCTTGGTCCTCTATCAAAAGAGGTTCTTGCTCCATGAGGTAATCGGTCAAGGTATCATGGTATGTGTCACATTTGACCATTAAAACCTTTAAATATATGCATCTGATTCCTTTTATCTCTAACAACTGCATGGATCTTACATTTGCCCACTTGACCATGTTTGGGGGATTGACAAGGTGCCCTAGCAAACCTGTGTCTATAGGTTTTGGTTTGCCACTAGGGGGATTTCCGAAAAGCCATCATCCGCTCCCATCATAGCACAACTCTTACATCTTGTTTCCCGCTCACCTATCCCATTCCCCTTGTCCGAGCATTGGGTTGACCTATTTTCAAGATTGCACCTTACCTCGTGGGAAGAAGGGGCTAAAGGCCCAAAAGGTAAAAGAAAGCTGGTAAACGATAAAAGCCTAAGAATAAACCTCGAGATGCTTCGCCTAGGGATCCCCGAGAAAGCAATAAAAGGCTTCTCAGCAAGAAACAAGAGGGACCCGGAAAAATAATAAAACAAGACCTAGTCAGAGGATAGGGGGTCTGATCATGAGCCAGCCTATTAGGTCCATGGGTACCTAGCAGTATGACATTGTCACCAGCTAGTTACCACACCAGGGCAGTGACTGTTGGTTGCATGGCCAAGAGAAAGGGGGTCTAATCACAAGCCAGCCTTCTCATCTCTATGAAAGTACTTGTGGGTAACGCTGTCAGCTCTGGTCACCATGCCAAGGCAGTGTCCCCTGATTAGCTTTTGAACAAAAAAGCAAATAAAAGAATAAAAAGAATAAAGGCAAGAATGAGCTTGGAAAAAATGCATCCATGACAGGTACAGCTCGCCTTCTATAAAGGCACCCACAGGTAACATCTTTGCACCCTTGGCCATCATTCCACCCACATGCTTGGACATCCCCTGACCACACCACCCACTTACATGGCTTGGAAGAGGTCTTTCTGGGAACTTGTCTTTTTCTGTGGACACTAGCCCAATGGGAAGCCTTGTCTTTTTCCCCAGACTTGTATTGCAGGCTTGTGTAACGTCTTTGAGCTATTGATTTGATGTATTAGGGATTTTATGCATGTGTTTAATAATATTAATGATGAAATGTGATTGACATTCCCATGATCCCTGTGACTGATGAGCCCATGGAGGGCGTAGCCTTTGATGTGCAGGACCATACCCGACGGACAGGTACCATTTGGACCGGTACACATGGGGAGATAATCAGTTCGGACCTCCATGTGGCTAAAGAGCCCACCAGATGGATGCAGAGACCCCATCAAGGGGCAGAGACAGGACAAAGGTTGATTAGAGTCTTTGCACCAGAGAAGAAGAGGACGTTCCACCAGAGGCACCCCAGCATTGCTTAGCAGAGGGGGATGAGCCCTTTTCACTAAGACATTGGCCTTGGAAGGCCTGGGACGTCACCTTTGATGACCATGACGTCATCCAGCCTATTGGACGTCTTTGGAGGCAGACTGGGCAGCAGTGGCATGCGTGGCATGTTGGAGAAGCCCTAGAGGGCTAACGTTTTGCTCCAGGATGTTTCATTTTCCCTAGAAAGGGCTAGCGCCTCTCTTAGAGGGGCTTTTACTCTCTTTTCTGCTTAATTAGGGTTTTTATTTGACAATTTAATGTAAAACAGTATGATTTTGGTATTTTGGCCTTGTCGGCCTTTTTATGACCTAAAAAGTAAATTAGGTCATTGCTACACTATATATTGAGGATTTTGATCCTCATTTTATCATCACAACTCACTCACTCATTAGTGAGGTCTGAAATTTGCGCCCTATCTTGGGTATTTGGCTGATTTAAGGAAGGCGCACTTGTTGAAGGAAGACTTTTTTGGCATATTTTGGCAATTCTCTTGAAGGAAGGTGTTACAACTAGGGTTTGCATAATATTTCATGGTGATATGTAAGTGTTTTTTCTACAAAACTTCTTGAATGAATGGTTGTAGTCTTATATTCTTGCATATGTTTAGAATTTGTTGATTAAAAACCCTAGGTGACAAGCACACAAGTAGGTCATTGTCTCAAGTCCCCTGATAGAGAATTTTTCAGCCATTGAAGAGGAAAAGAGAGCCTAGCCGTAGCTACACTCCTTTCTCCTCTTCCCCTTTGCTAGTCGTACCTGTTTGAGCTCAAGAAGGAGAAGACATCCCAGGCCTAGGTTATCTACACTTAGGGTCGTTTTTCTTCTAAGGTTTGATGATAGAGCCTTGTTGTAGCAACACTCTCCCTCATTTGACTCTCTTGTCTTGACTTTATCTTTCATGCTAGCCGTTTTTGCCATCTAAGGAAGGAGGAGAGAGCCCGAGGCCTTGCCATAGCAACACCGGAGTGAGCCTGTCTCCCCTAGGATTTTGTCTCTGAGGCCCTGCCATAGCAGCACTTCAGAGCTCTTCCCTCCAGTCCTTAGCCGTCCTCCTTCAACCCCTGCGTCCTCCTTTAAATTGACTCCATCTTACCCCAAAAGGCACTGATCTTAAGACCTCCGGTGTTGAAGTGGAACTTGATCACAAACTCTCTCAAAACTTGGATTTCAAACCCTAACTACACTAACCATAAGCTCAACTAACTTACTAACCCTAGTTGTTGACGTCATCCTTGGTTATCACATCTTTAATGCAGCAACATTTCATTTTATGAGCAATTGAATGGTAGTTAAAGGCATTAATTAAGTTAAATATTGATTTGTTGCATTGAATGCCATATCGTTCTAGTATTTATTGGTGAAGTGACATTACTCTTATTGCTATTTTGTAAACATTGACTTCGTCGACATTTACTTTCAAATTGCTTATATTGAATATCAAATAGTCTTTGATATATATGAAGTACTAACCAGAGCCTACATATATCAGTTTATTGTTGCTTTGTTCTCGGGCATGGATTCTACTTGGTTATCTTTGTTGGCTATAAGCCGGACTATCTGTTCTGGTGGTGATCTGTGAAGGGGGAAACTTGTCATTGTCTAATTATCCTTTAGGCTCTTCAAAACCCCAGGTCACCAGGGACATCTCCCTGGGCCTTACCTCCCTAACGAGAAAGAACCTCCCCATCGTGGTGACATTGGGTGTGATAGGTTACTGTTACGCCAGTTTGGCCTCCTGCTTTATAGCCTTTCTTCCCAACTACAAACTGTGCGATAACATTTTGGCACCGTTGTCGAGGAACACTGAGTCAATTCTCCTCAAACAACAAATCTTTTTGGTAAGCCTTGCCTCAGAGCCTTATCTTACAAGCTTACCTGGCGACTACACTAGGGTGTTTTCCCTATTTCTTAGATAGTTTCAAGAAAACTATTTGGCGACTCCACTGATGACGAAGCCAACGATGACTTCACAATGGGATCCCGGGAACTACAAGCCTTTAGACATGAGTAACATCCCGGGGTACCCTCAACAAATGCCCTTTGAATACATAAATTCGCTCCCTGGATTCTCTGGTGGTGATAGAGAAAGCGCTGACTATCACATGAGAAATTTCTGAAATTTCTTCCTATCCTACCCGGTCAATGATTATGCTTAAGACGTGGTCATGAAACTTTTCTCTGCCATGCTTTGTTACAATGCCAAAGAATGGTATGATAACATCCCCGAGGCCAGCATCACGACTATGGAGCAATTTGAGAAAGTTTTTCTCGAGAGATGGGGTATCCAGCAAGAAGACATCCCAGTACTATTAGAAGAACTCAAGCACATAAGACAAGTTGAGGATGAAACTGTCAGACTTCCAGATTAGATTTGAGAAGATGCTATATCAGATTCTGGAGAGTCATCATCGCAAGGAGAGATACCTGGTCCATCTCTTTACTCATGCACTTTTGAGATATCTGAGTTTCCCTCTTGATAAAATAACCCCAAGGACGCTCGATGAAGCTTACTACATGGTTGCAGTGATTGAGGAGAAGATCTCCTCGTTTGATATAGGATGCCTCTTTACCTTAAGTACTCTCAATGGAGAGAGTTTGTTTACCCTTGAAAGCTTCTTCATTGATCTCCAAGAAGAAGGGGAACAAACCATAGATCGACCAGGGATTGTTGAAGAAATAGTTGAGGAGACGGAACCCAATAACGAAGTATCAACATGGCCTCTTCCTCTTGATGAAGCGATCCATGAGCCTTCTCCACCTGCACAACAACAAGACAATAAGGTTAGTTTCTTTCCTTTTCAGGATTTTGATGATACCTTATTTCACGATTCAGAGAGTGATGGATGTTGAAATAATGTAACTGCGAAGAGCATTCTTATTATTGGATTAAATCCCCATTGTGGATTAATCATTATTATTATTTTGTTATTGGATTGAATCCCCATTGTGGATTAATCAGGTCATTATTATTATTATTGTTATTAGATTAATCCCCATTGAGGATTAATCATGTCGGTAATTGTATAAGGACCAAATTCCCTTTTGTCGATTGGTCATCGGACAATTACAAAGTGCAGAATAAGAAGTCGGCCCCAGCAGTTATAATGAAAGGGCCAGAATTAATTAAAGGTGGGTTTACCCACCCAGAGTGAGAGGTCGGCCCTGCCAGATGGTGACTCTTCACACGTGCCAGATTGATATAAATAAGTGGCTAGCGCCTCACTTCTTACACACACTTCACTTGCTCATTCTCTTATGAGGCAAGCTGCAATTTCAAGTTGGAGAGAGGAGAAGAAGGGTGGCGCATCTCTTGAGGAGGACTTTTCTGTATTGGTTGAGTTATCTCTTGAAC